>MU275286.1:0-79873 GCA_022160315.1 Panus rudis PR-1116 ss-1
TGTGGATGGTACGGTTTGTTGATTGTCTACGTATGTCCACACACGATCGTGGTAGATATCGCGGCCGTCAAGATTCCAGACACCTCTCTGATACCGAGCGTTGGTAGGTGGTTGGTGTCGGTTGTTATTCCGGGGTGCCGTGGTGTCTGTGTGCTACCGCTCCTGGCGTTACCCTAGCCAGGCAGCGTAGAAGTCTGGGGAGGGTGCGCAAGTTCTGGGTTACTGGTTTGGCAGACCACAGTATAAGTGGCTGCACTGTTGATAGATCTTGGCCTTTTGTTACGAGCGTAGCTCGATAACTCAAGCAACAAGTTCTAATTCAACAATCCAGGGGTTCGAAGGCGTCACCCGAGTCCGAGATCCAAGGGTCGAGGGTAAGTAGTCGAGAGTGATGCAAGAGTTAGAGTGTATTATCTCATAGGCAAAGATGGGGAACTAGCTACAAGACAGAGCCCTTTATATAGAGGAAGTAGGTCCAAGGAAAAATGAGAAGAATAAGACAAAAGAGGAAACGAGGACGAGTCATAACGAGTCCGAGGGAAAGAAGGTACAAAAGGAGAACTGAGTTGAGTCAGCAGTGGGTCATGTGAGAATGCCAAGATAGTGTTACATGGGTTACGCCAGAAAAGGAAATCAGAGAGACACAGATGATCAAGATAAGAAGATAGCATGGGAACAGATAAAGATGATGATCAAGATAAGGGGAAAATAGATACCCGCAACAAACTCTGCTTCGCGGCTATACCTTTTTCTCTCTACTTATACCCTGGTGCTTGTGCTCTGCTGTCTCTTATGGCTGGTATGAAACATGGACTCATTTCCATCTCCTTGGGAATAGAAATGTCGTTTGCTCCTCCACAAAAATACTTGAGGCTTCGATGGCTCAGTTGGTCGGGGCGCCAATGACCTCCCATAGCTCAGTTGGTTGGAGCGCCAATCTTCTGTGGCTCAGTTAGTCTGAGCGCAGTTGACCTTCCATGAATCAGCTGGCCTGACAACTCAACAATATAGTTGTTCATTCGGTTTGGAAAGTTCGGTATGAATGGATCATTTCTTTGAGTTCTCCGGGACTGCGATGTGACATCAGCTGTTAGGAATCCCTCTAACCACCCAGCTGCCTGGGTTTTCTTGGGTCACTACATTGGGAGGCGGTTACGATCCGTGCTTTATCTATGCGGGCATTATGATTCATCCCTAACGACTTCCTATGGCCGAAAGTATTGCTGATTCTTGGTAAGTATGTCGTTCCATCAGGTTATTTGTATTACGATCCGTCTATATTGAGGTGAAATGCTCTACTGACAAGCTTCCATGGCTCAGTTGGTTAGAGCGCAGGTCTCATACGGTTCTGTATGACATCTCATTCGAGATGCAATCCTGAGGTCGTGAGTTCGACCCTCACTGGGAGCATCTTTTTGCTCATCAAGTTGAGTTGCGACCACCACCACTACATTTTTTGTTATAGTAACCTAACAGCAGCACTTACATCTCAGTTGGCGTCATTCAGATGCTCTGGACAGAAATTTTGAGCCAGTCTCTCCGTGGATCATACCTTTACTTCACTCCCAATCAGTGTCGCAGAATGACACCCGATGAAAAGTCATAGTATCTCAGGCTGTCAATTATTCAAGCTACCTACCATATTCCAAGAAGCGAAAGGCTGTTCTCGAGCGGAGGCCTAGGTAAGGTACAACGAGAAAAACACTGACCGTCGTACGCTCAGATGGCAGTGATAGGGTGTGCTCGTAGGCACCAGCATTCGAGGGACGAGGAAATAATTGTCTGTCTCGTCTGCCGTTGGGAGACTAAGTCTTGCCAAAGGTTGCTGATAACGGATCGTGTTCCTCTCTACTCAACATCACAAAGTATGACATTCGGACGACCCGGGGCCGCCTCTTGAGCAAGATATGCATGCATAATATACACCGACGTGAGCATTTATCACGTTGTATCATTTCAGTTGCAATGCGAGGGCACGAAACTTTACGCGCGTACGACTCAGCAGCAGATCGTTCTAGTGAATAGGTGAGTATACTGTATTCAAACAATACACTATCAGAGTGGACTCACACTCCGCACTGTCTCTTGTCGAGAGAAGTATCCGTGATGTCGACAGGAGGCGTGTTGGGACCGCATGGTGCCGGAATGGCTACGACGGTCGCAAGGAGTGTACCAATAACGACAAGGATCACAGAGACACGCATGTCGAGATGTAGAACTGCAGAATACCTGCATTGACGGTAAGTGACACCCTACTATCCCGGTGCAGTTGGGCACTCACCAACTTCAAGCAGAAGACGGGTTAATCTAATTCTATGGATATGCTAGCCTCTTATATGCCCCCTCAGGGAATGGACTATCGTACGAGGTGAGAGCCCGGATAGTGGCGGCAATCCTCTTATGACTTACTATTTGCATTTTTCCATCACTGACATCAACCAGTGACAGTCTTTACACCAGACCACATGTCTGTGCATCACATTTCCGTCCTTCTCCGTAGGGCATTTGCGTGTGTACCGCCGATGAACGAAGTGCAAGTGTAGTCGGCGCCGGCATCCAGTACGCCGTCTTGTCCTCGTGCGCGACTCCTTAGTGTCTGGCTCGAGGTTGACATTACGAAGGCAGCCAAATCCAGGGTATCCCACAGTTGAGTCGGCTTGACTGTGAAGCCGATGGCAGGATTTATAACACATCATGTTGCTTTACTGCAGTCTGCATCCCCTTCAAGGCCGACGGTTGTTGTCATACAGTGGATCAAGAGGCTTCTTATCATACCTGTCTGGTCCCTGTCCGGGCTCGCGCGGAGTTGATGAGTAGGAGAGCATTGTTCGTCAATAGACAGTCTTTGAAATGGAGAATCGGATCCATTTATAGGATTGTATGCTTTACGTTCACGACGGTGTCAGGTGAATACAGATCCCCCCCTTCGAACGTTGCCACCCAGTCATTTCGATATCCCATGGACGACAATTGCTATTGTACTCATACAAGCCTGATGATACATTGACTGTCTCAGCAAGCATCCTTCGTACTGTCAGGGTCAGTATCAGCACTGGCCGGGCCTGTTATCAAAAATAGTCAGCAACGTGCCCTACGCGAGCAAGCCATTCGTGCGATACTTACGGGCCACACTGTCGCCTCTCTACGGAGCGTCCCTCAATTCCCTCCGGGGAGGCAACAGGGCAGCACGGTATGGGTGTGGCTGCAACGGAGGTGAACAAGAGCGCAGCAACAACAAAGACGATAGAGAAGCGCATGGTTGACTGGTTGAGGGCGAATAATGCATAATGTGAGAATAGTCCGCTGGATTGAGAATGCTCGTATCACTCACCTGTGTGGGTCGTATGCGGGGCTGCTTGCTGTTAAGCTGGAGGGACCGACACTTTTTATACGACAGAGGTAGTGTTAATAGCCCTGGACGCCAGAAGTAGAAACTACCGGCTTGGGGTATCGTGAGATAGACATACCAGGATTCATCGTTATCATCGTCACTTTGAAACATTGCACATGCTTTTCATTGTTAATCGGTGGGAGTGAATAACAGAGCGCAACCTTCATACCCGCTTTGTGCATCGGAATTTTGCTTTGTGCATCGGAATCTTGCCGAGAAAGGCACGATATGTGAACTTCCAATTTTTCGGCGGAAGGTAGCAGCCTTTGAGCAAAGGGAATAAGTACACAGGTATTCGGACCAACCGAACATGCTATCATGGAAGCATACTTTAGTTGAGACTTGCCGCATTGAGTGGTTCGTTGGGTATGTGCGCAATGCGTGGGTAAGGCAAACCCGCTAAGCTGAAGCCTACGAGAGTGGATACAACGTCAATCCTTACTGGTTACATCCCCCGACTCAAGTTGGGATATCCGCAGGGCGCACGAGATGACGGGCGATTCTGCTGATATGATTAGCCCCGTGACCGAGCCAACGGTCAGCAATACGTCCTACGGAGACAATCTAATTGGTACTCACGGCCAACAATCGCGTCTCTCCATAGAGAGACCCTCTACGTCAACAGGAGTAACGTGAGATCAATACGGCATGGGCGTGGCCGCAACGGAGGTGAAAAGGTATGCAATAGTCACGAGCACAATGGCGTACTGCATGACCAAGTAGATATCGAGGGAAACGAGCTTTGCCCGGATAGGCACACGGGGACCCACTCACCTCTGTAGGTTGTATGTGAAACTGATCTGTGTCAAACTGAAGAACCCGGCACAATCTATATAGTAGAAGAGCCTAGTACCGCCGCCTTGGGGTATCGTGGTAACAGTGAGCACCAAGCGCATACCGGAGCCTTCCAAGCACTCCGAAAGGCATGCTTGAATCATTTCAAGGTCGTGAATAGCAACATTTTAACCTTTGGATTGCAGGGGTATCAGTGACAGCTGCGGAATGTTACCAACTTAACATTTGCTCATGACGAGCGATGGGACATGCCACAAGTCGCATCAGTCTGAGAGTACACTTATTCTTCCATGTATGCACAGCTGGAACGCAATAACCGCATCGTGATTTCAATGAAAACGAGACAAGGATACTCATCATTTCTCCAAGTCATCCAGTCGTCGATATTGTGCCGAGTTTCTACCAAACCGTTGTTCGGCCCACCTCTTCACGACACGTCCAAGTCCAAGCCACCATAAGAGAAGTCCAACAGCAGAAATGAGAGCAAAGGAGAGAATGTAGTTGAAGAAGTCCCAGCCTTCTTCGGAGTCGACAACGGTCTCTGAAGGAGTGGAGGAGATATCAGTGGGCATAGAGATGTCTTCGGCAGGCTTGGCATCTGAGATAACCGGAGACGTTGTGGGCTGGGAAACAGGTGTAGAGCTTGTCGCCTGGTGGCATGAGAAGGTAGAAGAGAAAGTATAATAGAACCGATCCATTGAATTGTGTTTTGATGTTGCGAAGTGTACGACAACGATAGAACGAGTGATCCAAGAAGTGTAGCAATAAGAGCAATTTTATCAGAACTGCGCCTGAACTTAAAGCTCGACGTGGGTAGGCACCTCTTTTTCACTGTCTTCCGATGCGGTCTCAACTGGGAGCTGAGGAAATCATCAGTATGATTCTACCGGTTAGGCGTAGAAACATACCTCTCCACTGTCAACGATGACGACGTCCTCCAAGGGACGGTCACTCCTATTGGTAGCAACAGCCTCTGTATATGATATTAGTTTGGGCTCCACCAAAAGGAAAATTGCTGTACCGATTGCTTTGACAATGTCCATGCCCTCAAGTACTTCGCCGAAGACGACCTGAGAATGTCTCGTGAGCTGATTCACGCAAGCAAGAGTGACCTCAAAGACCTACATGTCTGCCATCGAGCCACGAGGTCACAACGGTAGTTATGAACTTGGCAAGGTAAATGTCAATAACGAGATTGGACTGTCAGTATGAAAAACTCACGAATTGTGACCCTACGAATGACAGTGTTAAGGACGCATTTAACTATTGATGATATGAAGCGCACCATTTGTATCTTTGCCCGCATTAGCCATAGACAAAATGCCAGGCTTGGTGTGACGGAGTTTGCTTCATGAGATGAACATCAGCCCACGATAAACGAACTGACATGTGCGGAGCTTACAAGTTCTCGTCGGCGAACCTATCACCGTAGATAGACTGCAGAAAGAGTTATCAAGCAATGGTAAACGGAGTAAGAGCACGAAACGACCAACCTTGCCTCCTGTGCCATCACCGCGAGCTACAGGAAGGTGTATTCAGTCACGATTGCTTGGAGGAACAGAATCATCGTGGACGCACTGAAATCACCACCCTGAATCATGAAGTTCTTAATGACACGGTGGAACTTGGAGCCCTTGTATCCAAAACCTTCATCCAGCTTCGTGCCGTCCTTCTTGACACCCGTAGTCAATGCACGGAAGTTCTCAACGGTCTTGGGGACGGTCTAGCACAACGAGTTCAGGCAGGGTAGTATGTTACAGTAAGAAGACACTGACTCCACCATAAAGACCCATCACAACTGTGAAACACATCATTCATTAAATGGTACGCAGAGAACAGAGGCATAAGCACGTACTACGACCAAGGTCCTCGTCACCATGTTTGATGTCGAAGTAAACCTTGTGAGTGATTCTGGGACCTTTAGCTTCAACTGACTGAACGCAGAAGAATGCTGCAACCGAAAGGGCAATTAGACCGGTCAGAACACGTCCGAAGAACATGTTGGCTGAGATGGAGGTTGGTGAGAAGTCTGGGGGTTTCGTTGAAGGGCTGCTATATTCCGAATCAAGGACGTGGCTGGCGCTTAATTCGCCATCACTTCGAGTGGATTTGGCAAGTGCAGTTGTTCGCGGTTTGAGAGACCACGTCAGTTACTACATAGCACCACGCGATTGCTATTGCTTTGCTTGCTACGTAGAATCGTTCTCATATTTGCCTTGTTGACAGGAGGAGGAAAAGGAGGACGATCCAATACGTAGACATTGCAAGTTCCAACTGGCTATGAATAAGGTGTAATGGCGTAACCCACGGCATACACTTGAATTTCACATCCATATCTGGAGTCGATATCGCACAGCTGCATTTCACAACGACTCAATCGTGATGAAGCGACGAGGGAATGCTGTGATATGGCAGCTCATCTATTGTACTGTCGTATACGCTTGTGCTCTTCGAGCTCCGCGACTAGGAAGGGGCGCTGTTCACCAACGCCTCTAGAGCGTCCCCGCCCGCAACTTGGAACTCGGATGCTCCAGTGCTGACCATCTTCCCCGCCTTCTTCGTCAGCCTACCCTGTGCCCGTACAACCATTTCCATTCTCTTCTCCGCATCCGCGACGTCGAAATCATCATCGGAGTCATCTGCCTTCTTGCCCTTACCACGAATCTTCCTGGGCTTCCCGGCAGCGGTTTTGCCTTTGGCCTTGGGGTGCGACTTGTTCGTTACCGCCGAAGGTGCCTCGCGTAGAGCAAACGCCTTCGCAAGGTGTCCGAGGTGAAGGTGTCGAACATGGAAGATATGTTTTTCATCGGATGGATGTGTGGCGTAGGCACGAATATGTGCCAAGAATGCTTTTCGGGCCCATTCAGCATGCTTATAGAGCAACCGTTTAGATTTACGACGCATTTGGAGAGAGAACGAAGTCATTACCTGTTGATCGCGCAGGACCCATCTCTCGAACGACAACTGGACGTCTGTTGCACGTTCTTCATACTCTGTGCCCTTTCCACCGAAGCCCTTCTTCAAGACGCTTTCCACAGCCACGGCTTCCAATCCAACCTTCTTGGAATCCTCGTCTTCAGCGCCACCTTGCATCTTTTCCGTCACCCATTTCACCCACTCCGCTTCACTAGGAGCGACAAAACTCCATGCTTCGCCCCCTTTACCTACTCGAGCGGTACGGCCAACTCGATGGACGTACTCTGTAGCTCCACCTTCAGTGGGAAGGTCGTATTGAATGACAGCCCGGACAAGAGGGAGATCGAGACCACGAGACGCGACAGAGGTACATAGCAGAATGGAGGAGGATGTCGACGGCACAGATGATTTAGATTTGTCAGACGGCACTGAGGAGAACCCTTTGAGAGATGCAAGACGCGTTTGCAGCGGCAGCGAGCCATGTAAACGATAGATAGACGTATCGGGGAGCAATGGTGAACTCAGCGCAATCTTCTCCCCATTTTGCTTCGCAGACTTCTTCCGATGTTTCGGTGGAACCTCTCCGCCCTCCTCCTCATCGTGATCTGAAGGCGCGACTTCCTCGTCGTCTTCCTCTGTCTCTGAGGGAGCGGGCTCTGCGTCATCTCCATCCATTGACGTGCCACCCAGCAGTTGCCAATGGAAGTCGACAGAATCTGTACAGCTAAGAAACACGATGATTTTGGTTCCTCGCCTACCCTGCGACTGAGCTAACAGGGATCTCAGCAAAGCGACCAAGGTCACCAACCGCAATTTGAGCGGAACGACAACATATTTCTGCGCAAGTTGTGACGGAGGTGTGAACTTCGTGTTTCCACTCACAACTTCCCCAAGAGAATCGCCGCCCGAGAGTTGACTACCCGAGCTTTCATCCTGCAATGCTTTGACGACAATCGGGTTAGCCAACGTCGTACCAGCAAGCTTTTGGACGTCATCGCGGATTGTAGCGGAACACAAAATCGTCCTCAACCGCTTAGTCCAATCCCACCCTCTGACTTCCATACTCTTCCCTTCTTCCGCGGCCTGCATTGCAAGCTTGCGTCGACCCTCCAGACCTTTGACGATGCCCGATATCGTCTCTTCGAACCCCAAATCCATTAGTCGGTCAGCCTCATCCAAAACAAGCCATCGGCACTTTCCGACATTGAATGACGAGGTGTTCTGTAGGTGATCCAAGAGTCGACCAGGTGTGGAGACAAGGATAGGAACGCCCTTGCGCAACCGAGCCTTCTCATGTGTTCGAGTCGAACCACCGGAGAGAAGGCCCGAGACAAGCCAACGAGTTAGTCGTGGGGTCGCAGAAGTATCATCTGCGGATTCGTCTGCAGGCCGGAGACGCATTTTCAGCAGTGCTTCCAATACGTCCGATATTTGTTTTGCAAGTTCCCGGGTGGGAGCTATGATAATAGCTAAGGTACCAATGGAGCGGTCAATGTAGGAGAGGGAGCTCAAAGGGAGGAGGTCTTGTATGATAGGTAGAAGGAAGGAAAGTGTTTTTCCTGACCCGGTTTGTGATTGAATAAAGACGTCCCGGGATGTATGGTCTTCGGATAGCAATATTGGTAGTGCCGCGCGTTGTATTGACGTAGGTTTCTGAATGTTCATCTTGGATTCCAGATGTGCGATAATGAGAGGGTCTAGTCCGAGTCCAGCGAATGTGGAAGAATCACGTAGAGGTGCATTACTAGGTTTCTCTGGGTGGTGGTGTTGCGTTGAAGGTAATGGCTGCTCTAGTTTCGGATTTGACGTGAAAAGAGACGAAATGATTTGAGTTGGTGGACGAGGGGTAGGGAGGGCTGTCTCCTCCACATTTTTCCGTTCCGTGGAGACGGTTGATTCATTGCGAGCTCTTTTGGATGGTCTGCGCTCGATCCCTTCCACACGAGGGGTATCTGAAGCAGCGGGGGTATCGTCTGTTCGTGTCTTACGCTTTGCACCACGTTTTGCTTTTAGTCTACAGAATGATTAGCTCTGCAAACGAGGAGACCGTAGACAGATTTCGCACCTGTCCGTCCATCGACCACCCTTTTTCGCATGGTGTGTTTTGGCTGAGGGTGCATAGGAATCTTCAGCCAAATTTAAAATCAGACCATCATCCATGTTGCGTCTTCCCCTACCGTTTGCTTGAACGTTTGTATGGTGTGGCTCGCTTGGGGGAAAGCTCAAGTGCTTCAAAAATGCTTTCTTCAATAAACTGTAAATGCATGGTTGTCACGGCGGTGACATAAAATGATCCGCTTTGCTTGGGATCACGGGATATGTTATGCGTGACGCAAGTGGGTTTCCTGCAATCCGGGTACAATCCGGGTTCCAGCCACAACACTACTCTTGCCGATGTTTCTGACCAAGTTGCTCCGATGTCCTATTCTTACGTTCAGCAAGTGAATGAGAACCTAGTATGCACATGAACGTCTTCGTATGATATATAAACTGAAAAATATCTCAGATCTGCTGCATATGTAGGTGCGCGTTGCTTAAGCCACTCTCAAACCTCGGACCTGCGGGCTGACTGCCAAAGTGCAGAACTCCGTTCGTTGACCCCTGCACCACACGTACATGCTGCCACACCTTCTGCCGAGAGTGTATCCTTGTAGCGTTAAGGAATGCCTCGCAATGCCCGGTTGACAGATCTCCTCTATCTCCCGTCGACCTGGTATCTGCCGATCCTTTAGTCCGGAATGTGCGTTGAAGAACTATATTGATGCTGTCTTATTTTATTGACCTTTGGCAGTTGGTTGATGAGCTTATTGTAGAATGCCCTAACAGGGAGAAGGGATGCACGCATACATGTCAACGGCAACTGATCCAGTCGCACATCCGGACATCATGCGAGTACAAACATACAGTTGTCCAGCGAAATGAGAATCTTCCAGACAATGCGGAAGTAACCGAAATGAAACAGAGATCTGAGAAAGAATCAGTATGCCTTTCTGCGTCTCATAATTCCGTCATTGTTTGATTGCTTCCAATAGGGAGAACATACTACGGGTGAAACCGATCCTTCTGTATGTCCAGATTGCTTGGACTCGGTACCAGAGTTACAAGCACACTCTGCATCATGTCCAGAGGCAATTGTCTGCTGTCCCCAGGCTTCAAATGGGTGTCCCTGGTCAGGCCGTCGGAATACTCTGAACTCGACCCACATACAGACCTGCCCCTATGAAGCCATCAAGGGCTTCTTCACGGTCCAGGAGAGAAGAATGAATGCTGTACGAGACGAGAACCAAATTCTGCGGAATCGAGTTTCGGAATTGGAAGGTCTCGTTCGTGCACTAAATCGAGAATGTGGCTTGCTGCGAGAGGCGTTAGGTCCATGGTATAGACCAGAACAAGGGGGAAGTAACACGGTAACAGCCTCTGATGTGCCAGACTATACATATCCAGATGGCGTTGTCGAGGCATTGGCGCGTGCTATACTCAACCCTCAGCCCGAGAACACCACGCCTTTACCTACTGAAACTCCATCCGTTCCCTCTACTTCTACGGAACCATCAGCGCCTCATTTCCCTGTTCTTGCAGTTGATATCGCGCTCTCCGTTAACTCGTCTCAGCAGCAACCTCAGGTCTCGTACCAATATTCTCATCCACCTCCACCTCCTCCATCATTACCGTATACCCCTTACTCTTATCCTTATCCATATCCAAACTTCTCCGTTCCGTCTACCACACCGACGTCTCCACCGGGTCATACATCGACCAACGCAGGTACCAGCAACAACGCAACATTCACTTCCCCCATCGCCCCACTGAACCTATCCACCACTCTCCTCGGTACACTCACCTCTTTGCACAACACCATCACATCCCTCTCATCCTCCATTGACTCTCTCGCACGCCAACACGAAGTAGCCATCACGGCCGAAACGATGCGGAATGCTGAAGAAGTTCGGAGTCTTCGAACGGCTATTCAGGGACTGAGGATGCAGATACATACGATCATGATGGATCGGAACGCTCAGATCGTGAATGCTGCTTCTGCTGCTGCTGGAAGAACTCAAGGGGATGGTTCTGCGAATACCAGTGGACCTCCTCCAAGTGGACTAGGGCCTGTAGCTCCTCCTGTTGATCTGTGGGCACCAGTACCCCCGGGCATGTTTCAGAGGTTCCCATTCCCACATGGGCATGGGCACGGTCCTGTCACCAGGTTATGAACCTGTTCCCTCTCTTCGCAACTCACCTTTACCTTTTCATGTCATTGTCTCACATCGGGGCGGAAGGTAGTTACAAGTTTATGTTGGTTAAATTCAACTGTTGTCACAAATATAATAAACATGCGGGTGTATATATAAAAACGTATGGCACAGAAAAGAGGGAGAGGGAAGGGAAAGCGCAAAGACAATAAATGGAATGAGAGGGAGGGGCAGAGAGATAGAACGAGGATATGTGAGAGAAACCATGAAGTCAGATTGGCAGGGAAAAGATTGTCCGCTCTGTCCAAACGAAAACAATGAAAACCGGCGAAACGCAGTAAAAGCAACTAGAAGAGAATAAGGTAGTACAATATACAGTTACCTGAACAACCGTGAGGGTTAAACGAAAGTACACACAGACCGTGACCGATTTTGGCCCGTAACGACCGTGAGTGGCAAAGAAAACAAAACACACGGGACAAAATGAAGACGAGAGCATTTAGTACATCCGCCGGTATTTCGTAGGACGAGTGAAGTAGGGTAAACGATAACCGTGAAGAGACAATATGCAGCAGCGATAACCACATGCAAATGTCAGTAAACAACGAGAGAGATTGAAGCAAGCAGCGAAAACCGACGCTTTAAGAGAGGCCGAGCAAATATGGCGCTATCTACAATAATACCACAACACCGAGAGGAAAAAAAACCAAACATTGATCGGAAAGAGAGAAGGTGAGAGTCGCGTAGGTTGCAAGGGGGATATAACATTTATGACGATGGATGAGTGTTGCGACAATGGACGAGGAGAGCGAGCGTGTTCGACAGATAAGAGATGTGGAAGGGGTGCGAGCGAGGACGAGGTGAGGGACAGCAACTTGGCGGGATTAGTGTGCAAGACGTACATGTGCGCTGGTCGTTCGTAAAATAATCGAGAACGACGAGCACACTATGATACAACGCCACGATTGAGAAGTAGCGATTTGGACGTGAAAGTGGAGGAATTAGGGTGCCGGACCGTAAGGTAGCCTTGCTGTAAGATAGACACGTTGCCAGGGTCATTTTAATCAGGACGTTTTCCCAGTGATCATGTGTCATGTATAGGGCGGGTAGGAGACCATGTTGAAGCCTTCCAGTGCCAGAGGAGACGGCACACACATGTTGGAGAGTTCGATGGCACCAGTGTCGTACATTGTCGGCTCACCACCTCCACTAGCCATCATGCCGGTGAAGGAGTAGTGATATACCTCCCCCTGTTCTTCGCCGGTCTCTGCGTAGTTCCCTTGGTACGGATTGTCCCCATTGTCCACTTGGTAAGAGGAGTAATCCTGCGGTCCTTTCGATATTTCGTTCTGCGCCGTGGACTCTGGGTACTCGGTTGGGTACATTAGTCGTGGAAGCGATTCTCGACTGCCGTTTTGCACGTTCTGCGAATGCACGTTCTACAAAGGAAAGGGTAAGGTCAAGTAGTCATTTGAAGTATGAACGTCAAGCGTACCTGTCCTAACGCATAAGAGAGTTCACTGCTGCTCGAATGGTTACTTCCACGGGCAGACGTTGTCTCTCCCGACGGAGGGCAATATTCGTTTTGTGCCTCCTCACCAGCAGTCGACGCCGGCTCACCACCTTCAACGAGCAAATGCGTTTGTTGTGGCTGAGGGGTATCGACACCGCCCCCGCCGCCATTGACGTCGAGGTCCTCGAACCTTTCGAACACCGAAGCACTACAAGCAAACGGGGTAGATCAGTACCAAGTCTAGTCAATCGGAGATCGATGAAAAAGAGACGGAACCATGCCATAAACGATGCCAACGGGAAGGCGGTGAATAAGGGTAAGGTATCAATCGAAAGGGTTGTCCCTGAAGAGAAAAACGCCACCCGATCGTAATTAAACGGAAGAATCGTGCAAGCCGCCCCCTCGTTCGGAGAAGTTGTCCCTTTGGGATCTGGGGCGAGTGGGGAACACGCCAGAACACGCCCTAGCATGCCGGGAGGTCTATGGACGCCACCACACGCAATAATAGGAGGGAACTTCCGTTAGGTCCGACACTGGTGTGGGGAAAGAGCGAGGAGATCTTGACGATACAGGCTTAACACCGACCCATAAAAACACTAACTATCTAGCTGCTGCAAATTAAGAATAAAGAGAAAAATGCAAATAAAAAAAGAGATCTTGTGGTCATCGGCGGAGATAACTTATGCTTTTAGTGAGAATGAATAGTCCCGTAACAAAGGCAAAGATGTCGATCAAGATGAAACCACCAAAAAGGAGCGTCATACCAAGGGAAAGGAAGGAGCATGAAATAGACGAGAGCGGAAACGCGTTACTCACCAACTTCCCCTCCGCAAGGCAGGATTAAAGCCAGCTGAAGGATCTTGCTGCTGTTGCGTCTGCGTTTGTCCTTGACCGTCCAACTTCAGGTCCCCACCTTGCACACTACCAGGCTCGCTATAATATGCACTGGTCAAGCTGCTCTCGCTACCCGCCATACTGGCCATACTTCCGAAACGAGAGAACGAATCAAAAGTACTCGATACGGCGCTAACACCGTCATCTTCGGTATCCGGGTCCTCACCACCGAGTGAACGCCGCGCGCGCATATGCAAGGGCAATGATGAAGAGGGATTCGATGCAGGCAAGCTCGGGGAAGTCGAAGACATGTTTGGAGAGGTCGATGACTGCTGAGGATTGCCGAATTGGAAGTTCGGCGCAGGGAGAGGACCAGGGATCGGAGCGGGAATGTGGCGAGTTGGGGCGTATACGGCACCCTCCAAAGAGCTGAAATGAGTGCCGGCCGGTTGCGTCTGGTTATGCATGCGATACTGCTGAAGATGTTGTTCCAGAGTGGGTGCGGGCATGCTCATTCTCTGAGACAAGTTGGGCCGTCTCGGTAGCGGCGGAGCGAGATAGTAAGGCGTGGCCTGTACATTTCGAGGTTGCGAAAGCTCATTTTGACCGGCACCGAACTCGAGAATATGGGGCATGGAACCATGTCTGAGCAGTTGCGGGGCGGTTGGCGGGGGAGCGGAACCTTGTGTGACCGAGCGCTGCATTCCCTGAGGATACAGCCCTGCATTGACAGTCTGGGCATGGTACGCATATGGATGTGCCCCGAGGCGAAGCGCGTTCACGTCAACTGAGTTGCGGCGAGTCGTCGGGTCAAAGCCAGGAGGCGGTGACAAGTCGGAGCCAATGCCTCGGGCGCTCCGTTGGGAGATGTAGCCATGACGCGGGGATGTCGCGTTTGCAGGTATGATGGGCAGTGATGGCCTGCGCTGATTCCTGAGGTGATCAGGGACTGCAAGATACCCGTTGGCGTCCACAGCCAGCTCGTCTGTGCGGGGGGAAACGACGACGTCGGGCGCGACAGCTTCCGTCACATGAGCCGCCTCGGACGCGGGCTGCGCGAACGGGTTGGGATGCGACCAGATCGAGTCACCTGACTCCTGGGAGGTGTGGCTCATGGCAGCGGGCGCGCTGTCGCTGCGGTCGTGCTGCTCGGGCGGGGACGCGGAGGGGTTCCGGATGGTGTGCGAGTCGGAGGACGTGCTCGTGGCGTCGTCGGCGGAGGCGTCGGGCGGGCTGACGGCGGGGAGGTCGGGCTCGGCCGAGGAGACGGAGGAGATGGAGGTCCTGGGCTGGGACGCGGCCGAGGACGAGCCGGGGGAGGAGGACGAATCGGGCGAAGATCCTGCGGTGCTCGACGCATTTGCGGCGGGGGCCGTTGACGTCTGGCTACTTGCCGGCGAAGACTCGTCCTTCTTGCCGGCCGCCTCTGCCTTTCTCGCCTGCGACTTGGTTTTTGCGCGTCTGAGGGGGAGGAAGGATCAGTGGACGCTGCTCCGGACACCGAAAAGGAAATGCACTGACCTGTTCTGGAACCAGACCTGCGATTTGAAGACGAGTTCTGTGAGCGATGCGAGAGCAGCGGACGGGAGCACGCGAACTCACCTGCACACCGCGCGGCGTCATGCCCAGTTCCTCCGCCAGCTTCTTCCTCAGCCCCGCGTTGGGCTTCGTGTCGTACTTGTACACATCCTCCAGCACCTTGAGTTGGCCCCGCGTTGTCCGCTTGCGGTGCTTCACTTCGTTCGGCTGGTATGGGTAGAACGTCCGCATGTCGACCTGCCCCGGGTCCATCCCCGGCGGGATCAAGGACGGAATGCACGTCTGAGAACGCGCGTGAGGGGGCAGCTGCTGGGGGTGCGGAATATGTGTGAGCCCACTCTGGTGGTGTGTGTTGTGGGAATGCGCGAGATGTGGAATGAGAGGCCCCTGGCGAAGCTCCCGCGAGATGTGAGGGACTTGCCGCGGATCGAGTGAATGTTGGAAACTGTCCACGTCCACCCCGTAGCCCGAGCGGCTGGGACCGTTTGGGGGAAAGTCGTACGAAGCGAGCTGCTGCTCAAGCTGTGAGGAATAGTGATGGTGGTTGGAGACGGGCAGAGACGGAGAGACGTGGTAGAGCGCAGAGGCCCCGTGTGCGGAAGCCGAGGCGGTCTGGTCGACTCCGACTCCCCCGAGGGAGGGAGGGTGGTGGTGGTGGTGGTGTCCAGAAATCGGTTCCATGCCACCGTTGTTGCTGGTACTGCGGAGATCCATGGAGAGTCAGATCAGTCAGGATGAAACTGGCACGAATGTGGAGAATGGGGATAACGAGGACGAGCTGGCCTGCACTCGACGCTGGGGAGGGTGTGAGCACGGAGGAGAGGCAGAAAAAGTAAGAGTATGAAAACGTCAGACGTCAGAAGCGGCGTGTGGCAGGAAGAGACCGAGAGGGAGTCGAAATGTAAGTTATGACTGAAAGCTTACCTCGGAATGATGTGACGCTGTCTGGGATGTCGATACGTCGGCTAAGAGAGGAAGGGCGAGTGGCCACAGGGCGAGTCGATAAATTGCGTCGAGAGGGCCACTGCGACAGTAGCAATCTGGTTCCCCGACTGTGGGGGATGGGAGCAGCGACCGAAAGAGCCCTGGGGGGACGTGCTTGAGAGTCGGACGTACTTGAGAGAAACCCGGAGCGGACGGAAAAGAAGGACGAAGGAAAATGGGGAAAAGAAAGGGGGGCGAGGTCAGGAACGGAGTCCAGAGAGACCCGCCAAGGAGAGGCGAGGGACACTGGCAAAGAGCAGGATGAGCCGGGCCTGCGAGGAGGGAAAGGGCGAAAACCGAGCGTGGACGGGGTCCTTTTATGGCTTAGTGCCGGGTGGGACTGATATGTGGTCGCAGAGAGCTATCAAGCCACAAAGCGCCCCCGTGTAGGCAGGCTCGACGACGCGGGGGATGCAGAGGAGGACGGGGAGGAGGAGGAAGTGGAGGCAGACTGGGAGGATGCAAAGGTGCAAGGAAGGCACCATCGACGAGGCGCAGACGCACAAGATCAGCTGCACCATGGACTTAGCGACGACGGCTGCGTACTGCCCCTCGGACCCTCTACGCCTTTCCCCCGTCCCTTCTTCTCGAATACGGCCCTTGCGACCACCCATACATTCGCAGCCATCTCGCACCCATTTCTCAGAGACCGTTGCAGCCACAGACTCTATACAGCTCAGTCTATGGTAGCGCAATCATCCAATGGCAAATCACCCCGCTGTCAATCAGCCTGGCCTATCACCAGCAACCCAATCGTTCTCACCCAAACCACTGTCCATTTCAAAGAGACTCGTCCCCCTGCGTCGCCCTCGCATTCCAATAGTCGCGGACAGCCATCTGCGCCAGGAGCACTGCAACACGGGCACAGAGCGATCGCAGACACTTGGCATCCGGTGTTGCATCCCTCGGCCAGCGCAAAGGGCCCATCAATTCCCAGTCCCCAGGCGACGCGATCAACTGATCATCCCTCCCCCGCACGACCCCTCGCCCAATCACAGCCCGCCCCCCAATCTTATCGCAGACGCCCGTTCCTTTCCCACATTTGTCAAACTCCGTCCGGTCTCTCGAACAAACCATTTCTCCAGCGGAACATACTCGACGGTCTTCCGAGTGAGAGCCTCCCAGTGCCCGAGGCTGTTTGCCTGCCCCCACAGTCGCCCTTGAACACTTGGCTTTAGTATACAACATTATGCCCTCGTGTCCTTTATTCCCTCGCAATTAGCTGCATTATTGACAGCCATAATGACTGTCATCCAGGATCACCGCGGGTCCATCGGGGGGAAAGCAGTTCGTCAAATACGCATACCAACTTTCCTCCCAAGAACTCAAGGAACGAGGATCCCATCTGCATGCCGTCCGTCTTCATTCTTACTCTACGTAAGTACGTCACCACGACCGAAGAGTCTGAGGATTCTCCTCCCAAATTGCAAGCGTCGACCTCGCCATGTTTGACTAGCTTAAAGTCGTGTTCTTGTTAGAAAGCAGGTTTATTCATATTCGGCTGAACTCGACGAAATAGCTTGGCATGTATGATGTTATACCGTGTCGTGTACCGGTACCGACTGTGGCTTTCGCATTTGTACATCGACTCCCTATTTCGAGCTTGAAGTTGCAGACTTCTCAGGTTGTAAAGCTCGGGGGGTAGCGTTGAATGCATACTAAACGACAGCGGTTGTTCGCAGGTCCTCGCCTCGTGGTCCGTAATTAACCCTTTGACCGTGTGGGTGGGCTTGGCCGGGGCGGATGTAGGTTTTTTTTGCTACTGCAATTGCCGACCCACCAGGTTTTAACTATGTATATTCGTGTGCAATGTCAGGAATTCAACGCTGCACGGAGGCAAAGGTAGGTGGATCTCGGGATCAACTCAATGCGCGTCGTAGAGAGACCGGGGCGATCACACAATGTCGCTACTTACAGTCCAAGTCTCGCTCGCTACTCAGTCAATGCAGAATCGGGCAAGTAAGGTACAAAAGTCAACATATATCATTGTAGGTAATCAAGCTATGTACTGCATACTGTATACTATCCGTAACATAGAAAGAGAGAATATCAACGAGAAAAATCTGAGTGACACTATATCACAACCAACCAAAGCCAAAAAAACCAAAAGCCTCTTCGCCATGGAGAAGAGTCGGTGGAAATCAAGAACGCTTATTACCCAGGTAGATTTTCTTCAATCTCCGAAAACCAAGAAACTTTGCGAAGGAAACAAGGTGTTCCAGAACAATGAAGAAAAAAACGTTTAGAAAGGGGGTGTTTGGGAAAGTGGAGAGAGGCGGTGGAAGGTTGGAAGCAAGGGGAGAAAACATAGGTATGTGCGCACGATGGATGTAAGTTAAATATATCAAGTGGATCAACGGTTGGATGGTTGGACGGATGGGGAGTTGGGGACATGAAGGAATATAATAGAGTGCGTTGGATGGTTGCAATGTTGGCACGGAAACAAGTAAAAGGGGGTGTCATGCATAAAAGAAATAGCTGCGGCAGATGGAGGATGGATGATCAGTCGGGAGGGTGATTGTGGGATTCGTGATAATCGGTCAACGGTGCAAACAAGTCAGAAACGACAAAGGGTGAGAAGATATACCGTGAAGGGGCGGGGATGAGGATGGAAGGAAGGAAAGGTTGGCAAGTTGAATGAACACGGAAGGCTGAGACCAGAAATGGCGACGACGGCCATATTATGCACAATTGCAGGGGGAATCAAAAGTTTTGCGATGGGCAAGTGGGGTATGGTACCGGAGGCAAAGGAGTCGGGAAGGATGATGAATGAACGTCAAGAGTGCGAGGGGGAGGGTGCAATAATTAACGTGCGTGGCATGCGTGAAGAAGGGTTCAGTGAAAGGGGTCGTTGCGTCCAGGGAACGGAGAAAAGTCGTGCAACAGGCAGGGGGTGCGTGTGGATGATGGAATAAACAAGATGATGCAGATGGAAGTTGTATGAGGGGTGGAAAGTCGAATGGTGTACAAAGTATCAACATCGGTGCGAAGGTTATGAAAGTTTGTCCACAAACAGAGAAAGATAATCCCAAGGATGTCCAGAACCAAGAAAAAGCACAGCGAGTTGGGGGCAGGAGAGACAGATAGAGCCGAGAGGTATTAGAACAGAAAAGCACTGCGGGGTGCCAGATAGATATGCTTCATAGATATCGGAAGGCGATTCAAGGGTCCTAAAACCCGGTGTCCATCTCATCGTCTCTCTCCAAACGGTACATCTCCAGCCAACCTTCACCGACGCTGGATAGCGGCGAAGCGCCAAAGACAGGTCCTCGTAGTGAACGGAGCTCCTCCATATGTGCGCGAGCACGCATCACGATGGGGTGAGCAGTGACGAGGCCCGCTTCGAGTCGCAGTGAAGGGTCGCTGCGCATCATGTTCCTGATTACCTCAATGAGGTCTTGCGAGACATCCGTAAAGTCGACCTGCGCAAAGTCCTCATGACGAAGACGGTGCCATGATTCGCCCCTGCACAACAAAACGAACGGTCAGAGAAGACTAAGGATTGATGAAGAGGAATGAGCGTACTGATCAGGAACAATAATATTGGTCGTCGCCTCCAGGATGGTCATGCCCAAGCTGTACACGAGAAAGGATCAACGGCTGCTCAATCAAATAGCACAGCAGGCAGGAACACAAGGAACCGCCTGCGAACGCACTGATAGACGAACGTGGGACTTACCTGAAGATATCGGCTGCCTTGCCATACTTCCCTTGCAACACTTCGGGTGCAAGGTACAGCTTGTCGCCTTCGCGCTCAAAGGACTCCGACTGGCCAGGGATAGGCGAATCGCTTCCGGTTGTCTGTGGCCTTGGCCAGATGGATGCCATACCAAAGTCTCCGATTTTGAATCGGCCTTCACCAGAAATGAAGATATTTGCAGGTTTGAGGTCGAGATGGATGACGCCTGCGTCATGGATGAAACTCAGACCCTGTGCCATGGCTCAGCATACCGCGTAGAACGAAACAAAAATGTGTAACACGTACGTCGCTAAGGTCTGCAAGTATCTTCCACACTCGCTCCTCATCCAGTTTCGGGAACGACTTGCCGTACTCCCAGAGGAAATGCGCAAAGTTACCGAGCTCGCATAATTCCGTCTGGATGTACAGCGTCTCATCTTCTTCCCAGCTGTCGATGTATCCAAGCACATTGGGGTGGCGACCCAAAGCCGTAGGGTGAGCCTGGGAGCGAGACTGAACCTGGGTGCCAAATCCTTGGGCACCCGCGACTTGGGAGAGGTGCTTAAGGATGTCGACTTCCTCGCGGAGCCGCAACCTGAAAAGGAATCAGCATCCGTACTTGATATCCGACAACGCAGAGCTGCGTGAAAAATAACATGCAAAATCAAAACTCACCGATGCTTCACACCCTCGAATCGCTTAGACTTCTTCACAGCAAAAACTTCCTTTGATCCTTGCTTGTACCTAGCCTTCAAGACACGACCAAATTCCCCGCGACCGAGTTCTTCGACTTCGATGAAATCTCTTTCGAATCGACCGAGTTGCTCTTCGCCGAAGGCCATGGAGCGACGCGTGCGGAGGAGTCCGCCGAAGGGGTTATGCATGTGCCCAGTTCGCGTCGGGAGCGCAGGGACAGCAAAGAGACCCTTCTTAGGCGACTCGTTGCTTGGGCCCCGTCGATGACGAGCTACAGCGGCCGCCGTAGGAGTAGTGGTGCTCGAGGTAGAGCCCGATGTACCACCACTGATGTTACGGGGACTGGGTAGTCGGGAGGGCCAACCTATAGAATACAAACTTGAGCATCTAACTGCTATGAACGTGCAAGAAAACATACCTCCGGCAGTTTGACGCGTCGGTGTTGCAGACGCGGACGTACAGGTCTCACTTCCGCTGGAGAACGCGCCACTGCTGCTGCGTCGCAACAACCAAGCAGTGCGACTCGGCTTTTCACCAAGATGCTTCTGGAAGACAGACAGCGTGGGTCGACCCAAACCAAGGCCATCATACCGAGGATCCTTCCGCATCGTCGGACTTGCTTCATCTTCATCGTCGTCGACTTCCATAGGACGAACGCCGGGTCTGTTGGCGTTCATCGCGTCCCTCCGTTGACGCTCCATCCTGGCAGGCTTCGCAGTCATGGGGAACGCGGCGGGAAGGCTCTTTCTCGGCTTCCCTTTGCCACCCTTCCCTGCGCCCGTCTGCCTCTCATCGAATTCAGGGAACCCGATTTTCGTAGCCACGGCACTCTGCCATGGGCGGTCGATGATATGCGTGGTCTTGACCCGTTTCACTGGTGTGCCCGGAGGACGCATGGACTCGTTATTGGGTTTAGCGCCCTGAGCCAGCGTGCGCATAATGAACGCGTCGACGCTTCGTTCAGCGCCGAGTCCATGACGATGGTCATCATCGAATTCGTCTGCGTTGAAGATGCCCACGTTAGGCCAACCGGAACCCGTGCTAGGGCCGAAGAGCGGGGTGACGAGGGCTTCGCCGTCACTTTCCGAGTTCATGGTGCTGACGGAAGTGGAAGCCTGAGGAACGCCATCGTAGCTGCCGTCGTCGCTCTCATCCAGCACCACTCCAGAATCCCTTGGCCTGAATTTCTTCGGCAACATCTCCACCGATTCTGTGCGCTGTTTCTTCATTGGGCTAGGAGTGTCTCCAGTCAAACTGAACGTGAAGGACGAGTCCCCCGGACCACTGCTGCTGAAGAAAAGGTCGGCTTCTTCATCACTGTCGTCACGGAATCGACGCGGGGAACCTGCGCCATGCAAAGCCAATCCTGATCCGATCCCAGCCCCTGCGTAGCTATGGCGGTTGTTGGCTCGAGGAATCTCCAGCTTGACCGGGGATTCTTTGACAACCTTGTTCGGCTGAGGGATCGAGGGACCAAAGAATAGCGTCGCCGAACTGACACTGTCCAAGCGATTGAGCGGCCGACGCTGATTCTGCTGCGTGTTGATTCGGGGTAGTACAGCGGTCACCGGTCGAGGTCGAGGTCGTGGAGACCCAAACTCTGATGAACTGGTGGAAGAAGCGGAGAGATGTCGAGTGCGCATAGCGGTGGTAAGAGAGGGGAACGCGATTGTACTGGGGCTCTCCTGTAAAATATGGATTGTTAGCCATTGAGAGATCGTACGAGACGGGGTACATACCAGTGGCCCTGGTGTTGGCAAATCTCGAACAGACTCTAACAACTCTGCAGACACCGGCCGCGAACGAGCACGACGTTTCGTGACATGGCCGCCGGGGGACACCGCCTCGACAACTTCATCGTCTTTTGCGTGACTGGCGATCTCTGCACGAGGCGACTGGAGGTTGAGGGGCTTCGGCTTCGTTTTTCCCTTTACGGCGCTACTTGGGAATAGAGGCTTTGTATTAATTGGAATATCACCGCCAGAGTCATAGCCGCTTTCGTCCCCGGATGCGTTCACGTCGTGAATGCGAAGGCGAGTCATGGAGTCCGCCTGTCGCTTGAGGTTGAAATCCGTTTCGGCCTTTGTCTTCGGTGTGCGAAGGGTGAACTGCGGAGCCGGCAAAGGCGCGAGACGATCGAACCCAGGGGTACCATCCTCGAGTGCAGTGGAAGCAGTTGTGCTGAGGGGAGTCAGAGTACGCTTGATTGGAGCAGGCGTGGACGGTTTCCGTTTGGTTCCTGCCGTTCGAGTTTCCGCTGAAGGAGAATTAAGTTGTTTGACAGACAGGGCAGAACGCTCGGGAGAGAACACACGGCCAGTATGTTTTATGGGTGTCCGAAGCGGTAGCGGAGAGGATGAAGGAGGGAGTACACTACGAGATTGAGGTGCTAAGAAAAGTCGATCGTCCTCGTCGTCATCAACGCGCCTCTGGTGCATAATCAGGTTTTCCCTGCGATTATTGGCGTAGGCCGAGGGCAGTGGCGAAGAGAACAGGTCATCCTCGTCCACCGGCGCCGCATGCCTCTTGAGTGGCGAGGGGGTCAACAAAGGCGAACGATACGCGGATGGTGCCATGGAGAATCTGGGGGGCGTTCTGGCGCTGTTGATATTTCGCCTGGTTTTTCGGACGTATTCAGAGGGAGGCGTAGAGGCAAGCATGGTAGTTGAAAGACAAAGGAAGGTAAGGTAGCGCTGCGGGCGGTCGTGGATGTATATGAGCTCGTGGCGAGGGGGGCAAACCTAACAAATGAGGTCAAGGTTGAGTTGGATGTCGTCGCCTGAGCTTGAGACCGCGTCCAGAGCGACGGGGATACGTGAAAGCAATCGTGGATGTCGTGCGCGCGCCCCTTGTGGACGTCGACGGCGACGGGGAGGAGGAGAAAGGGCGGGATGGTGGATGGCGGTGAGGAAGGAGTTGGATATTGGATTATTTGGCCGCTATTTGCCTTTGCGGAAGCTTTTCGCGCTAGCCGACCGTGGGAACCATGTTCAACATTGCCACGTGATCGTGCTCAGTCGCTTGCCGGGTTCATCCGCAATTAGTGGCGGAGCTACACGTGGCTTTTGACCTCCGCGGCACCCCAAGCGGTAGGAGTTGGTCCTTCGCGTCGTTCGCCAGTTCGTCGTGATCCCCTACGTAGCGGAGGACAATGGTCACCCGCTGCGCCCCTGCCCATTATCCACTTCGTAGCATTGTCTGTAGCCCATTGTGAGGCGGCTTAGGATTTGGTTGAAAGGTTATCTGAAATCTCTCGTGATTTTTGAGAGAATTTTTCTGGGGGGGGCGGTCGTTTCGCTTCGCTTCGTGATCATGTTGACATGCCCCGTCGGCCGAGCCCAGATGTGTACCCGAGTGTCCACTTGGACCACTTGTCGATCTCTTTCAAGCTGATGCGCCTCTTATGCCACAGAATGCATTGCACCCATGCCATTCGATATCCAATCTTTCTAGTGGCTCATCGTACACCTTTCTCTTCTTCTGCACGGAGATCATAACTCAAAGCGAACTGGTAATTTTGACCTTGACGACTGCCGAAATCTAACGTATACGGCTTCTTCTTCTTCGCCGCGGCACAGAAGGAACAACTATCCCCTGGGCCCTGGGAGGTTACTATTACGCATCGCACTTTCTCAGTCAATTGAGATCAGGACTTGGACGTCGGACAATGGCTAACGTCCCCAACGTCGTCCCTGGTGCTCCTTAGAATCAGCTGTGGGCCAGGACGAGGGTCGCACATATTGA
The DNA here is from genome assembly GCA_022160315.1 of Panus rudis PR-1116 ss-1. Classification (NCBI taxonomy): domain Eukaryota; kingdom Fungi; phylum Basidiomycota; class Agaricomycetes; order Polyporales; family Panaceae; genus Panus; species Panus rudis. The sequence goes on from MU275286.1 coordinate 24,282, forward strand.
ACTCCTCTATCCTGTTAATACTGGGATTTCCTTCATCCACAGCTACCACAGGACCATTGACCCTGCAAATTGCAATGACGGCGGTATAGGCAGCCCCTCCTCATGAGATACGGATTCGGGCTCGCATCAGCTGGATGCTTTGACCGGTGTTGCTCAGGCTGATGACTGTACTGGTACTTATGGTAGAGAGTATCGTTTGCTCTGACTCAGCTATGACTTCTGCAGGCTGAGCCAGTCGTTCGACGCGCAATTGTACCATTTCCCCTCGATTCTGACAAGGCGACGTCTCGCAATCAAGTTCCGGACCAACTGCCATCGGCTACGATGGCGACCAATCCAGCATGACTCAGTGATGCGACTCGTTTCATGTCGCATCGAATTCTGAAGAGCAGAAGGTTAAGTATTTAATTCAGCTAGCATATACAATTGGCATACTGCGGTACTTGATATGCAGATACTGGGACTAATGGCATTGCTCGAGTGCGCTCAAAACGCAAGATAGGTACAGACCATTCCGTCACTGCCCATGCCACATGCACGCCTATTCTGTAGGTCCTCAAAGCCAGATTGAGGGGCCCATACGTCGACACGGGCGAAGCAAACTTTGTCCATCACCCTCTCGAAAAGGTCAGCAGGTCAATGAGTACAAGGGACCAAATGACCCAGCTGTCAAATCTATGGCATGTTGCGTCCATACGTATCCTTTTGACCTGTGTGGCTCACCCCAAAACTGTCATAAATATCGGGCAAGCTCAATGCTTTCGTCTCCGTCGCTTGGACCTTCCAACCCCCCGACACATCATCCGCGAATCCCGTGTTACAAACTATAGCCCTCGATTATGACCAACCCTCCTAATCGCCTAACCAAACAGCTGAATAGAAGGCACGGGCCTATTTCATTGTCTCCCGGTAGATCGGCAACAGTGGAGGAGATACTTGCGATTGCTCACGACGCACCGCAGTTGCCATTGCTGCGACGAATTGAGGAACCCGGGTACGCAAGCCACTTGCTTCCTTACTTCCATTGCTTCTCACTGCCTTCTCTTCCTTTAGACCGCCGCGACCTACCGCGCCCCTTTCGCGTTACCGCAGTCTCAAACAACATCACGGGCCGGGGCTACCCCGCTTAGTTCCCCCGTACTCTCACCATTGGCGGCCAGTAGAATACATCCAGTCACAGGAGAGCCACAAACCAAAATCAACCGTCGACCAACCTCTTGTCGAGGGCTCGAAGAAACTCACCAAGAAGGTCTCCTCTCCTCGCGAACCCGAGCAAGCTCTTAAGGCATCTCGGTCGATTAGCACTGATCCCTCCTCCGAGTTCAGACGGTACGATCGTACCTACCGAAGAATGGAGACCCACTCGGTACCAGACGCGTGCATCCACTGATGATATGGCCGAACTGTGGACTACATACAAACAAACTCCTTCCCCAGGTGATGAGCTCGAACCGGCGGCTCAACACATCATCGATCCGAAGGAGCACCTCACGGTTGAGGAGCCTGAAACAAATCTCCTCGAACTGAACGAGATTCAAACTGACCACGAGAGTCAGACTGAAGACAAGAGTCAGACTGAAGAATAAAGTCTGATCTCTTCGGTTGCCACTCATGATCTGGGACTTCGTGAAGTGGGACAGATGTGTACATATATGACCAAGTGTTGCAATTGATTTCTATGACGAAATGTGTTTTATTCTGCATCTCCTTGATATCGATGGCAAGCTGCTTAATAATTCGTTTCGAACAGCTCCAGAGAGTTCTCTGGCTCGATGACAATGCCTTTCTGTCGTTGGCACTAGTACTGGCACTTGCAACACCCTCATGCAACCCATGCGTAACGGCCAACGTCAATCTTGTAGTGAAACATGTTGACAAGGAACACAATTCAGCACAATCCTCGATACTTCGTCATCTGAAGCGTCATAGTTGAGTCAATTCTGCAGTAGTAGTGCAGCATGGCAGAGTTCCTGCTCGATTTCCAGGCTTCTGCCGTACTGCATGATGTTTTTACTAGTACTGAGAACCATCAACGAATCGGCGCAGCATTGCGGAGTTCCTAGATCTTCTCAAATTACGGGGAACTTAACGGAAACGGAGGGATCAAAAGATAGGGCCCAAGCGGCGCAGCGAGATACGCCAAGTGGAGCACGTCTGCCTCGAGAACGCGCGGGTAGGATACGAGACGACAATACGATGTCGCATGAGCAACGCAGGAGACTAAGCCTTGTTTCGAGGACTGCAGGCGGATTGTAGGGTAGATGAGAGTACCCCAGTACTTTCAACGTTCCAAGTTTCACCTGTGCAGCCAAGCTCGCAGATCGGGTGAGTTTCAGGAAATCGAGACCTTACTGAGTCCAATGGTCATAAATACGTATATCCTATAGACAAAAACAAAAGACATTATTATACTACCGACGTGCGAGAGCCCACTATACGATCTGCAACCTATAAATAGATCAACGCACACGTCAGTCCAATTTGTGCAAGTACTTGGATTATTTGACTTACATCCCGAATATACGGCATGTTGAGTACGTTGCCAATGAACGGTAGTTGTCGTAAGAACGTTAGGATAACAGGGAAGAAGTCCCTACAATACGCACCAGCAGTTAGTTCTTTCCCTCACAAGCACAAATGTAAAGTCAGAGGAAAGTATGGGACGTACCCAAAGAGGTTCAAGAACCCGAACACTTCGACGATCATTCCAACGAATGGCCATTTGAGAAATACGAGCAGGATCCCTCCGAAGAAACAGACTGTCCCCCGAATTTTTTGTTTCCGAGCAAAGAAGTAGAACGTCTTGTGCGGGCCGATAATAAGTGTCAGACCCGAAAGGAAGAGGAGCTGTATTCATACAAACAAGTTGATTAGCGATCCCAGTCGAAATACAGCGTGAGATGGAAGGAGTGTAGGTGGGGATAACGGAAGGGATGAGAGGGATAGATAGACGTACGTTCCCAAGTGCTAACAATGCACCGTCAAAAAAGAGCATCACGCCCAGTAGCATGAAGCCCACTCCAAACGTCGTGAGCGCGACGCCAATCTCTATTTACAATATCCGCCATCCTCCGTCAGCTCATTTCACAACAGAACGTTAGAATACAAGCCACACGTACTCTGTGCGTCCGTAAGCCACATGTTTGCCTTCCGTTCAAGAGTTCTGTTTCTTCAGTTACAGTCGTCTCCAAACGGGACAGTTTCAAGTTTTGGACAGAAGGGCCGCCAGCAGCTCAAAGGCTATAGATTAGTCGACTCAGAAGCTGGAATGGATAAGTGACGGGTTGAGAAAGACTCTTGAACGGGATTGTGTACGTGTCACACTTCTTACTGCGCGCTAAGAAACGCGTTTATAGCTTTTGGTACGGAACGCGTTCCCGATCATCTGGACAACTTCTTAGTAGCATTGACTGGTTCACAAGTAGATACACAGTTCTTCGCAGATAGGTCAATCAATGCACAGGCCTCTATACAACCAGAAAATATAAAACAGAAAGAAAGCCGGATCCGAAATAACTTGATAGTTGCGAGTTACGAGTGCAAGAATGTGGAATGATATTACAGCAAGAATGCAAGCTGGCAGGTGGTATAAGTACGTGTGTGAGAATCATAAATGCCTAGAGAACAAAGTCAAACAGTCAAACAGTCAAATCGTAACCCCTTTGGAGGCTGGCGTTGAGGTGTAAGAGATGCATCTCTGCTTCACACTCCACCCCTGCTCCCGCTTCGCGAATCACAATGAGGCGCACCCTCCACACCCATCCGCCCTACCATGACTTCCCCCTCAACCTGTTTACCTTGTGAATTGTAAGGTGAAGGTATATGGTATACCGAAACTAGCGGTGCACGACCCATCGACTTCCGAATGCCCGGTTTCCCAAGTCCCAAGAGCTCCCCTCAACCTCGACAATGGCGCCATTGGCCCCGAACCACCTACAACTTTCCCTTATTGACGTCCCCCAATAGCTTCGATATCACCCTTGGAATCAGCGATGAAATGACCAACGACCCGCGTCGACCATACTCAACGAATTCCAACCCTGGAAAAACGGGAACGTGACTAAGGAGAATGTTCGAAGCTCATTCGAATTTCGAAGCATGAATCGGGGACACGGAGAGAAGACGCGTAAGGCACGGGAAGCAGGGAGCGGGGCAATGGTGATGGTCGTGTAACCGTTCCTTAGCGTTAGCATCGGGAAATTGGGAAGACGAGAGAGCTGAAACTCGATGACGAGAGCGCGAGAGTAGACCTAGGACGAACTTCGGAAGGGGTCGTGTCGAGTCGCATATTCTTAGAACAATTAAACGTGTATTATTGAAGACGAGGCGTTGAACGTGAGACGTCACCGGAGTCGTATTCGTCTGGAGAAGTGATAGTTCGGCCGATGAGCGAAGATGTGTGAGTTATACGCAGACCGACCGAAGCCGTTTTGTTCGGATGTTCTCCTGGACGCTCAGACGCTGATACGTACGAGTCGGGTGAGCGTAAGCAATGGGAGAAATCAGGTCCAAAATGAACGACGGGAAGGCATTGTCGGTATTGAGTAGATTGATTGTGAGAGTATCAGCGAAGGGGCGTGTTTGTGGTATCGGAGCCGCGCGTGGGAGGACTGCAGGGAAGGGAGGGAGACAGAGATTGTATACGTATGTGCGTCTGTATGTGCTCATCACATCGGATTAGAGCACTGTCGATGGCGGTAGCGTATTGAAGAAGGAAGATCGGAGTCGGGCCGGAGTGCAAGGGTGGAGTAGAGAGGGATAGAGGAGGATAGAGGAGATCATGAGAGAGAGCGGGGAGGGAGTAGGGTTGGGACGAGCCCCGAGCATTCAGCAGCACACTTTTTCGAACAGGAACGAAAGGGCGACAAAGAGCACACAATATGAGGTGTGTCGTGTTGAACCTTCCAAGGTCTCAGAGAGCAGGAGGGGTAGGGTAGGAGTTATTGACACCAGGACGAAAGAATACTCGCCAACCGGAAGATGACGAGATGGTATCCGATGATTACAGCCCGCCTCCCGCTGTCGACGACGGGTGTTCCTGCTGTTGCTGCTCCTTCCGTTGTTGCTGCAATTCCTGCATCTTCTTCTCCCTATATGCGATCGCGCGGTCTACCCAGCCAACCATGTCCACCTTTCGTTCGCGATCCTGCACGAGGAAAGGATGATCCTGCAATGAATAGGTGAGCAATTCGTGTTTCTTGTTCACTAAGAGACAAAACGCACCAGCAACTCAGCATACGTCGCCCTCTTTTCCGGTATCTTGTGCAAACACCGCGCCACGAAATCGCGCGCGTCGTCAGAGAATCGCTCCTCAGGCAATTCTGGCGGGTCCCCATGCACAATAGCAGTCAACTGAGCGAAGACGTTGGCGTACGTCTCCGGTGGGTAAGGATAATGACCCAGGCCCATCTCGATCATCGCAAGTCCAAGGGACCATACGTCCGACGAGACAGTGTACGTCCCTACGTTTCCTTGTGATTCTCCCTTGATTCGTTCAGGCTGTGAAAGACGGCTTGTGAGCGTCTATTATTTAGAACAACGGAAGAAGAGCGTACCGCCATATAGCTCTGACACCCGATATTGGTCTTCGCAAGGGATTTCTCGAGTTGGCCGGAGACACCAAAGTCACATAGCTTGACCTCTCCTTTCCGGTTGACCAACACGTTCGTAGGTTTGACATCTATTTATAGCGTAGCGTGTGTCAATAATAGCTCGGTCCGAACGTAATATGGAGAAAAAAATAGACAATGGATAGGCGTATGACGGACTGTAACGTCGGCACCGCGACAGGAGCCAGCTTGTTCAGGGGAAGAACGCACCTCGATGGATGATCTGCATTTCGTCCTTGAGGAACTTGAGACCACGGACCATGGCGCCTACTATCCGCCCTAGGACGTCTTCAGGAATACCCTCGCCTTCGAGTTTGTCTACAGATCCGGCATCCATGTACTCCATGCAGTAGTACACGCATCTGAATGAATGTCAAGGGTTAGCATCGCGGGCGGGTGTCCCCGAACTGGGGTCGCGATGGGTCGAGATTGGCTTACGATTCGATGAAGAATGCGCCGTAGAAATCGACAATTTCGGGTGCCCGCGCTCGATGGAGGATGTCAAGCTCCATAATGATCGCGTTGAGCTTTGCCTCATCCAGCTCAAGCCGTATTTCCTTATCACGGGTACAATCGCAGCAAGGGGTAAATATGAGCCGACGAGCTAGCGGTGCAAGGAAGATGGTGCGAACAGACCTTCATTGCCATGTACACCTTGGTGGGCTTGTGTAGGACTCTCTTGACAGTGCCATAGTTGCCCTTTCCGAGCTCCTCTTCGAGCTGCAACTCATTCATGTTGATCTTGAAAGACGATCCATTAGAGAAGTCCACGCCTTGCGCGTGAAGGACGGCCTTTCCAGAGAAGTTCAGAGCACCTGAAGGATCGCTGAAAGAAGGTGAGAACTTGGAAAGGTTGGATCGAAGCGGGGACATACACGACATTGCGGAAATTGGCAAAGGGAGTGACAAAGTTTGAGGCGGGCGATCGTCGTGGAACGTCGTCTGTCGGGATCCTGCCGCCCCCCAGCCCAGCATCCCCGGGCCCACCACCTGTTGGAATGATGCCTGAAGCGATGTCGTTCACATTCAGCTTTGGCGCGTTATTCTTCAGCCTGCGAGCAGCGAGGCCACCAGGACCACCGGGACGACCTGAAGGGTCCGAGATGGCGCTGCGAAGAGGCGGGTGGAGGGCCTTGTCCACGAGCGAGGCGTTCCTCATGGCGGCGGTGGCGGCTTCTACGGAGGCAGGCGACTGCGCGCCGCGATTGGCAAGCATCTGCAGTGTTTTTTCGTGAGCATCGAGCAGGATAGAAACGAGACTTCTAGCACACTCACCGCAGACATTTTTGCCTGGAGGGAGGGGGGCATGGGAGTGGCCGCGAGGGGTCTGTTGCGGTTGAGGAGGCCGGCGACGGAGCGGGAGGGGGCTGCGGTGTTTGCTCTGGGGGCGGGCGACGGTCGGGCTACGCCGCCATCTGGGGCAGAGATGTTGTTGGACATGGTGGTGGACGACGGCGACGGCGACGGCGACGACGACGAGGAAAGAGCCCGAGCTCGAGGCAGACGCAGCAGACTGAGGCAGAGAAGAGATGGATCAAGCAGATTAGTATGACATCAGCCGCCGCTCCCCGGGGTCCTGCCTGTGCACAAATTAAATAAATAAATGTATTGCCTCTGCCGCTGCTCGTCGGTGGCTTCTGCTCTTTAGTGGCTATCTCACTCGTCGCAACCCTGGCTTCCCTACTGGACAAGATCTCCCCCTCCATCGTCTTTGGTGTGTGCCTCTCACGTTCTCTCTTTCATTACACGCTGATCTCTCTTCCAGCGATCCCTCTACTGCTCGTGCTTGTCCGTGTCGTGTACGCCAAATCATCCCGCCGCCGGTCCATGAGCTATGTCGTCAAATGGGGGAGGGAAAGGTGAGGTTTTCATCTCGTCCCTCGCCGACTCGTTCTTCTGACGTGTTCTCTATCTCGCGCGCCACTCACAGGCTCACTTTCCCTCTGCCTTCGCCTGACACCAAACTCGCCTTTATCCGCAAACAAATCGCGGATTACACACAGCTTCCTCCCAACTCCTTCAAACTCGTTCACGCAGGCGCGGTGATGAAAGATGATAACGCTCCCAGTACGTCTCCGTTGCGTCAAAATTCTATTCCTTCTACCCTCCGATCGCGGTCTCATGGCTCCTTGCACGAGCGCCCCGTCCCTATGTCTCGTGTCCATCATGCTGACCACTCCTTCCATTAGTTTCTGCATACGGCATAAGGCCGAGCTCAACCATCGCCGTTGTCGGTGGCGGAGACAACTCGATACCCGACCAAAGGTCCTCCAAGATACCCGCAAACACAAAAGCTCCCCGCACGGAGGAATCTACTATTGCCCAGATTCGCTCAGAGATGGACACCGTCCGAAGGAACCTCCAGCCAGACGTCGACACGTTCTTGAATACGCTCCAACCTTCACAGACTGCCTCCGGTGCTCCTCCACAATCACGCGGTTCCGCTAGTAATAGCAGAGGTAACGGCGCATGGCCTGCAAGGTCAGAGAACCCGGAGAAAGAGCATGCACGGTTGGGCGAGATGCTTCTTCAGTCCCTGTTGCGGTTAGACGCGATTAACGCCGAGGGCGAATGGGAGCAAGCTCGCAGTGAGAGAAAGGGTGCTGTTAAAGAGGTTCAGGGATTGCTTGATAAGCTAGACGTCGGGTGGAAGTCGAGGAACAGGAACTAGGTGTAACCTAATTGCATACTTTACATGTGCACACGGCATGATCTGCACATTCTCCTTGTATTCCTCTTTTTCTTGGTTAACCTGTATAGATGACTTCTCTCGGGACACACACCATCATCAACCCTTCTGCCTGACTCATTCCGGTATCGCCTTGGAAGGTGAGTACACCTCCCAAAAGCCGATAATAACGACTATCACGCCAGGTCAACCTCTTCCAACTCGCTTCCAACCACAACATCCAAGAACGCCTGCATGACCTCCATCGCATACGTGAAATCCACCTTCACCATTGCTAATGCACTCCCAAGTTCGCCGAGAGATGGCCATCCGGGGTTAATGGTTCCGCGCATGACAAGCAAAGTCAACACATCGCTTTGTAACGCTACAAATGAGAAGACCGCAAGTCATTAGTCAAATGCCATCGATGTCGCAGTAGATGGATGATCCCCGTCGACTTCTTGTGTCAGTGGAATTAAGGAGGCACCAGGTACGAGGCACGACGGCGAGAGAAGGAATGGAAAAAATAAGATTTACAAGAACCTTCACATACCAATACATTCTTCGAGAAAGGTTAGACCCGGTTTGTTGCGCATAGTCGAGTGACCTCGTGGTGGTACCTTACAATCCGTAAGATCTTCCTAGAAATTTCCAACCGCGTCTCAGCTCTATTCTCAACTTCTTGCAAACTTCCGGGTCGTCGGGGATGTCGAGAGATTACTTACAAGTATAGAAGCCGCAGTCAGCGGTGCGCATGTGCAAAGCAATCGTACAATTGCAGATACATATGAACGCCGAGGCGGACAACACGGACTCGGAGTACATCGCGCCGCAGATGTACATGTCATCGACACAATGTTCGAAGTGTTGTTTATGTCCAGAGTGGTCTCGAGCATCGATGTCTTGAACGCCTACCGAGCGACAAAAAAACCTGTTAGTTAGCGACCAGGGGGACCGTCTGGCCATCAGACCACTGGCAGGTCAGAAGGCCTAGGAAGGGGAATGGCTCACCTTTCGAAGCATCCTAGTACCAACAAGAGGGAATCGGAGGATGAGGAAATCCCATCTCTTCAAAATTATATTGACCTTTACTTACTCATACATCGTCCTCCGCCGACCCTCAATGGTCTCGTTGATTTGTCTTAAGCCCGACGAGACACCCGAGTCAAAGTCGGCCATGGTAGCATTAATATCATCAGGATGTCTAGAACTAGATGCTAGGAAGAGGTGCCATAGGCTCAGGATGGTCACAAAGCCTGTTCTGAGGTGGCCAAGTTTAGCACGGAGATGTTTGGCTTGGACGTGATCGTCTGAGTTGCCCGGCGATTTCTAGGGATGGATCAGCATGTGCCAGTTGGACGTTGGATGCCCGAGAGATTGCGGTGCGCACCGGAACATGACAGGCAAAGTCAAATTTACTCCTGCCTATGAGTTGGCCCACTCCTGAAGCAACAACCTTGAACTCCTGAAATGCAGCCGTCCCATGATCACATTCAAAGGCTCGCAGACGACAAGGAGGAGACAAAGAGAGCCTACCTTCAACAATGCCTTCCAACTCGAGCCCAACACTCTCAACTCTTCCGATCCACTTTGATCCGACTCGCCATATAAGGTAAGTACGTTCGCAAACACCTGTCCCGTCGCTTCGAGCGACTTTGTTACTCCTTCGACCACTGCTGTCTTGTATGTGCGTGATATTTCTTTTTCTGTTTTGTAAGATGTGAGTTGGGAGGGTGCGATTCTGAGTATGGAGATTGTGTGTTGGTGAGGTCGAAGGTGAGTTGGATGGTGGGAAGTGTCGTAGGTCATAGCGTCATCGGGGACTCGGGTGGCCTCCCTTGCTGGAATTATCTTCGTCCTCTTCTCCGCTCTTGCGTATGGAACAGAGCATGGTTCCCTTTTAGGTACAGCTGTGAAGCACATCGTGAATGGTATACTAAATCGCTTTGCCAGCGGTACAGTTTCCGGTATATATTGTGAGTCCAAGTCAAACGTTCATCCCCAACCATCATAGTTAACCTCTCGCTACGACATATAGCTTTAGCTTTGCACTACTTGACACAACCTCCGAGTCTTTAAGACTTGGTCATTTATATACTGAACAACAGAATGTCCGAAGTCTCATGCACGTGAGAGTGTTGCGTAGTCTATCAGACTTTGACTTCACGCTTCCTGCACCACTCCTCTCACGAACCACGCAGTCGAAACCACCCAATGACACTGTAGTGACCGTCAACCCCAACGAAACCTAATCTGAACGAAGTCGCGCCAGTACCAATACCAGTACTTCTATTCAGGCTGCCATAGAGTGTGTATCAAACGCAGCACTCGGTCTCCAAGAACACGCGATTATCGTGAGTATGTGGATACCCAGGCCTGCTGCTGTGCGTATCAGGAGCTTTAGCACGAAAACGTGTTCGTCCTCGGAACATCATCATGCTGTGTGGCGTCTTCGGGGGTGTTTGGGGTGCGGCTCTGAATTTTTTTAATTCTTATTGTCTGCCACGTCGTGTTTTATGATATTGTATAGGTAAGTCAAGCTTTTGTATGACGAGCACAGCCTGGCTGATTGTCGTTCTATGCAAGAGTGTTGAGAACCTCTGGTGGGCGTACGATGGCGAACGCGAACAATTGCTAATGTGTTCGGCATATCAGTTTGGTGAGCGGTACTTCACTACTACTGTCTTGCAATGTTGGAGTTGACTTGCCGTACTCAATGCTGTGGGAGAGGTCACTGCGGCGATCTCTCCGTAACAAAGCATGTCTCCCCCGATTGCAATCATTTTGTGTTATCCACGACATATCCTCAACTTCTGTGTTCAAGCCTGAATTTCAAGTTGCTTACATGCAATCACGTGATACTGGACACAAAGTATTTCCTCAATTCAACTCGTCCGTCCACGACCCATACTTCTCCACGACCTCAGCCAAGTGCGCGCTCTTAGCCTTCGCAAACATGACGCCACCAGTCCCTAGAGGCAACCTCAAAGGAGGGTCGGCCATGGAGGCCAGCTCGTATATCTTCGCTGCCGCTTTCTGTTGGTCGTGCTCGCCAACAAATCCTGAAGCGATAAGTCTGCGAGAGGGGTTGCCTCCAATATCGGGTTTGTTGTATGCAGGGTGCGCGGGGATGACCACTGTGTTGTCGACGCCTTTGGTTCGGAAGCTGCCCAAGACTAGTATCGTGACCTTATATTCCGGTACAGATGAATGGCGGGATTCGTGGCATGGAGAGCTGCGAGTAGATCACGTACCTTGATGTTCCACGCTGAATCAAGCTCCTGAGCTACCGCGTCTGATAGCCCTTCCAAAGCTACAACACTCAAGTAAGCGGTTTTATGTTCATCGGTAGTAAGAAATAGGTCTTACCGTGTTTCGATGCAGAGTAGTATCCAAGCCCAGGCATACTTTGAACGCCAACCATAGAGCTAGCATTGATAATCCGTCCACCAACTCCGGGCGTATTTACCTCCCTGAAGAATCTCACTGCCTCCCTCATCACATTCCCCGCCCCCCAGAAATTGGTCGCGAACATCTTTTGCGCAACATCCAGGGGAGTCCCTTCGACCTCAGCGATCATACCATATCCAGCGTTATTGTAGAGGACGTCGAGGCGACCATACGTCTCCTTGATCTTAGCAAATACTGCTGCGATCTCGGAGTCCACCGTTACATCTAGCTTGAGGACTAATAATTGCGATTCTGAAGGAAATGGCTTCCGGAGGTCTTCCAGTGCTTCTGGTCTGCGGGCTGTCGCTACGACGATGTCCCCCTTGGACAGAACGTACTCGGCAACAGCTCGACCCATGCCAGACGATGAACCAGTGACTACGAAGATGTTAAGTTCACGGGTGCTCCATCCATTGCTTTTCGCCACTCACCAAGCCAGACTTTGGGAGAAGCCATGTCGGACGAATACAACTACTTGCGATGATAGTACGTATCCTCCAGCCCTTTATACAGCAGAAATGTTCACGTTGATCTTACGATCAGTTCTACCACTTGCTATGAATGCACATGCGGAACAAGTCATCCCCGAGGATCGGTATTCTATGTAATTCAAGTTGCTGGCTCAAGCACAAGTGTCGCTCTGTGGTATGCATTATACCTCCGAGCATCGGTATTCGTCACGCAAAACTACGTCTGGCCCGTATGATGAGAATGCGATTAATTCCATAACTAGCAGGTTACGCAGCATCAAGCAACTGAGTAATACTCCGAGTACTCAACTATATTTAGCCAGCGGAAAGCAATGTATACGCCGGCTGTCATTGTGGGGGTGCTGGGCCACTGCGCGACCACGTGCACTAGGGACACCTGGGTCCTGGGATAACGTACGTACCACTTGACGCCTTGAACGGCAAGGAATGCAGCTACGACAGGTCAAAGGCCACATTACTATCGCGTTGTGATATGTATGCCGAAGTCAACCACTTTCGTTCGGATTCAATACCTCCATATTGCTCTCATAACAGCAGCACGACCCAGCCATCCATTGTTCCTCAATTCAAATTGTCCGACCACGAAGCATACTTCTCTGCTGCTTCCGCCAAGTGTGCGCTCTTCGCCTTCATGAACGCAATAGCACCTGTCCCCAACGGTAGCCTCAAAGGAGGATCAGCCACATATGCCAGCTCGTAGATTTTTGCAGCTGCTTTGTTTGGGTCCTGCAGACCTAACTTCGCTTCTTTGGACGCGTTACGGGTAGGGTTCGCTCCAGTGGTAGGCTTCTCGCATGCCGGGGGAGGGGGTAAAACCACCGTGGTATCTATACCTCTGGTGCGGTAGCTTCCTAAAACCAGGATCGTGACCTAAAACGACGTGCAATCATAGGTAAATGGGCTATTTCAGAATGAAAGCTGATACCTTAATATTCCATTCTGGATCAAGCTCCTGGGCAATCGCCTCTGTGAGACCTTCTAGGGCTGAACCAATAATGTTAGCGTGACGGTTTGTTGTGCAGGGATTGATGTCTCACCATGTTTTGTTGCTGCATAGAATCCGACCCCAGGTGAGGCCTGTATACCAGACATCGAGCTAGCATTGATGACCCGCCCTCCCACTCCAGGTTTGTTTACTTCTCTGAAGAATTTCACTGCTTCCCTCATGACAATCGTTGCGCCTCAGAAGTTCGTGGAAAACAACTTCTGTGCATAATCCAATGGCGTACTTTCGACTTCAGCAACAAGTCCCATCGCGGCGTTGTTGTAGAGGACGTCGAGGCGACCGTATGTTTGCTTGATTTTGGCGAAAACTGCAGCTATTTCAGATTCGACGGTAACGTCTAGCTTGAGGACCAGCAAGTGGGACTCTGGGTATTGCTTGCGGAGGTCGCCTAGTGTTTCTGGCTTGCGGGCCGTCGCTACGGCAATGTCCCCTTTGGACAGAACGTACTCTGCGACAGCTCGGCCCAAGCCAGACGAGCAGCCAGTTCCTATGGAGATGGTGAGTTCGAACAAGACATTGGTCATTGCTGAATAACTACTTACTGCTGAGCCAGACCTTGGGAGCAGTCATGTGGGGCGATGTACTTGGTGATGGCGACGGTGTACATCCTCTGCTCAAGCCCTTTTATATATTTCAGCAATATTCACTTCCACCACACGATATCGAAGTCATCCCCCGAGACCGGTATTCGTCATATCTGAGGTCGCTGGCTAAAGCACCAGTAGTGTTGCCCTCCGAGTCAGTGCTCACTGGTAGACAATCCTCAGGCAGGGCAGGGTCCACTGGGGTGACCTTGTAAGTCACCTCCGAGTATCGGCATTCGTCATGCAGACCAGTTCAAGCAGATCGGTCGGGCTTCACGACAAAGATTAGTAATACCGTACAGTAACTGCTGACCGTGTCCTCTGAAGTTTCGCGGACTTAAATATACGGCAGAAATGCAGCGAACGCAACAGAAAGACACCAGATATGGCGTTAGGTGAGTATCCGATCTGACAGGCTCAGAGCTCTGATCGAGATGTAGGTGCTCCATTGCATTCATCGATGACTAAATATCTCACTACTGGCACTGTAATCTGGCAGAGCACGAAGCGTCGGGCATCAACAAGTAGCATGTAGGTTGGGTCTTCAAAGTGGACGTTCAGTCAAGCTTACTCTGAACAGTGAATTAGCCCTGACAGGAGCCAAATCAGTCTCGTGCAATTTCGCAGCGGACACCTCAGGGTCACAAACTCCATCGAATGGGGATGTAGTGATTATTTTTCCTCGCGATACACAACTAATCTGACTGGATATTAATCCAACTCGTCCGTCCAACATCCGTATTTCTCTACGATCTCGGCGAAGTGCGCGCTCTTGGCCTTTGCAAAAGCGACCGCACCTGTGCCGAGGGGAATTCGCAGTGGTGGCCTCGCAAGGTATGCCAGTTTATATATCTGAACCGCGGCTTTGTATGGGTCCTGACCATCTGGCATATCAGGTTTGCCGAAGACCTTCAACACTTGGTTCCTGCCAATGTTCGGCTTTGTGTAAGCCGGATGAGCGGGAAGCTTGACGCTATTCGAGACGCCTTTCGTACGAAACTCTCCCAGGACTACGCTGGTTATCTAGATTCAACCGTGCACAGGGTCAGTGCAATCGATCTACAGAAGCAAACAATTGCACAACTCGTAAGATCACGCACCTTTATGTTCCACTCGGGGTCCAGCTCTAGGGCCAAGCTGTCGCACAGTCCTTCTAGCGCTGTTCGTTTCCAGGTGAGTACAATGGGATTGGATGACCAGAGCAAGGCTTCACCTACCATATTTCGATGCGCCATAGTATCCAATCCCCGGCATGCCCTGAATTCCAGACATGGAGCTGGCATTGATTATCCGTCCTCCGACGCCGGGTTTGTTCACTTCCCTGAAGAACCTGACAGCCTCCCGCATGACGGTAGCCGCGCCCCAGAAGTTTGTCGCGAATAACTTCTGCCCGACGTCGAGGGGTGTGGCCTCTACCTCCCCCAGCAAAGAGTAAGCGGCATTATTGTACAGGACGTCCAATCGACCATAGGTTTTCCGAATATCCTCGAAGACGGAAAGGATTTCTTCGTTATTGGTGACATCGAGCTTCAGCACGAGGAGCTGCGACTTCGAAGGGTATTGTTCTCTCAAAGCATCGAGGGTCTCCGGCCTACGGGCTGTTGCTACCACAATGTCGCCTTGAGACAAGACGTACTCTGCGACAGCCCGACCAAGACCTGAGGAAGTACCAGTAACTGCCACCACAGGTGTCAGTCAACATCGACGAACAGGATACGTTGCGTATGAACGGTCTTACTGAGCCAAACTTTTGGAGAGGACATGGTGTGCTGTGACTTGTTGAATCTTGTTGCGTCTCTTCGCCATCCACGCATCCTTTTATACCTTTAGGTCAGTCCATTTGCCGCCATAGTTGGTCACAGTCATGACCTCCACTCCCATTGTCGATCTGCATAGGCTTCATGCATAATGCCGGCATGCTCCAGAAGACGCTGAAGATGGCAGTTCCACCAAGCTGGCTCCAAAGTCATCGCAGTAGCATCAGATCGGGAGGCGTGACGAATTATGCAGATGGACCATGCGAAGACTATCCACTGCGGCTGTCGTAATGTATGATCCAACACATTACGCAGAACTAAGGGTTAGGACCGGTTAGGGCTTAATCAATGCGGCATCGGTATTCTAGAGGTCAATGTAGGTCGCTCTTGAATCCGCTGGGTTCACTTGCAAGGTTTGGAGTCCGCAGTGCTCTCCGTTGCCTTGTGCTAATGTATGCGGTAGATCACAGATACAGGCTCTCACACCTGAGTTTCATTCAAGTCACCCATTCCCTCCCATTCCATTGATATCCGCTCGGGCTATGTTCGCGATCGGCGCCTCGACTGAAGCTGTAAGTACATATGTACTATACGCCACAACGATACCATGATTGATGTTGTCATGCGAAAAACACGCAATGTTTGGTACGAAATCGAGGTGTTGAAATTTCTTGGCTTAGGTCCACCTGTCGTCTGCTGTCGTGCAGGCAAGAAAGTCGTGCTTTACCGCGATACGATGGCGTCGGGCTTTTCGGCAGCGAAGTTTGTGTCTCTTTGACAGATTTCAAAACTGAACTACTTCCTGCTCTGAGATGTATGAAGTTCCGTTTGTACAAATATTATTTCTACCTTATACATATGGATTTGCCTGACACATATACATTTTCGCCTGATACACATTCCCATTCTATGTGTATCAGGGTACTGGTAATCACTTCAACTGGAGCAGGGTGAGCGATACACACAAATATCGCGAGACATACATAGCAGAAAGAGCTTATACATACATGAGATAATCTCACACACATACAGGAAGAAAAGCATACACACATATGCAGGGGAGTCTGACATACACACACACACTAGTTATTTAGCGACACATACATGTATTTGCGACACATTTTTACAGGATGATACTCTACATACATCATCAAGTGATAGAAATGAGGAAATGTACTATACCGGGGTTCTGCCTGCAGCAGTAGCTTCATGGTATAGTAGTCCTACCAAACTGATCAGCTCAAGCAGGGGGGCAATTGTAGTAAGCACATACCACAAACTCTTGATCCCCATTCCTACCCCCACCGGCATTATCAAGGACCACCACTCATGCTACGAGGGCCTGAGTGCCCGGAGAGGACACGTGCCGTTAGTGACACTACCGCTTCAGTTCCTTGAGAGCTTGCCAGCAGGACACGTCGATGTCTTGTCCACAGCGAGCTGGGTCGAAAGACGAGGGCTCCGAATGATGTGAGGGGCTGCAATGAACACGGTACTCGTGAAGGGACTAAGTACAGAGAAAGAAGGGGGGAGGGGGAGGGTGTAAGAGGGAGGAACAGTGAACGACAAAGCGCGAGGGGGAAGGAAGAGGACAGAGGAAGGCTGGAGGAAGGAAGAAAGAAGTGGCGGACACTTGCTGGCAGAGTGCGACGCGACGCGACCGCTTACGACAAGCGCTCGATGACTCAGAGTGGACCAGTAAGCATTTCCTGCCCAAGCGCCTGTGCCTCGAGTGAAACTCTCTAAGTCCCAATTCCATGCCATCCACGGTCACGTATGTATATGAGGACTTGTGCGAGCTTCAGACGCAATTACGCTCTGAAGAGACGGAGCTCCATGAACATTTAAACTGCCATGCTTTTATTGCGGCCAAGCACAGTGACCATCCATCCTAGGTAGAAACATTCAAATGATGACCTCAAGCGACGGGATCCTAGAACCAGATATGATATGTATCGAGACCCACTTAGCAGAATCAGGGTGATTGTGGGGTCAATCAGTGCGCAAGTAACTTTATTCGCCCATTAATCTGCTAAATCACCAAGAATTTACCCTTTCTAGCGACTTTTCAGTTTTCACCCCATGTATATCACATACTTCCTGTATGTGTGATGCACTACGTATGTATGTGGGCAAAATAATTTTTGTACACTTGGGCCTTCATAGAGATGACATCACCGTCGATATACACGGTATACAAATGCAGCCGGAGCTACTTCCGAGCAGAGAAGGGCACTGACCAGTACTGACTACATACGCTACCATCTAGGCTGCCTCAAACTACGAAGGGCCCATGTGTCATCTGATTCAAGATCGTGCTCTTGCGTAACACATGCAGGGGGCGCTCTCAACACCGTCGAAAAGCAGCGAACGTATAGAGTCAAGGGTGATTCATACCCGACCAATGACCGCGGGCCGTAAGTAATCGTCAACAGGCCAGTCTATGGCCACAGGGACGAATATTAGCAAACCTTTAGCGGTCGTCCGTTGGTCTACTTCCTCAGTTGTGATTTGGCAAGGCAACCTAGTCGTCTCACAGAAGCTCAGAGCGGCGAAGATAGCTCAGGTATGAGTCATCCGTCAGGCACGATGTACGGGCCAAGGAACGCTAAAGGTGATCTCTCTTTTCTTCTCATGGGATCCTTGCCGATGCTTCCAAGTTCTCGAAATACACCCTGCAGGTCACCACGTAAAAGCCGGATCCCCTCTCGACCCCAGGTAGCATTTTGGCGTAGCCCTCTTCATGGTCAGGGACGGTTTTTCATTTTTCCTGCAGTTCATGCAACACAGCAAGTGTCACTATTTTTTTCTACCGCTGCAGAACTCTATATTGCGTTCGCGGGTGTGGACGATTGTACAATGATGGAGCAATTCCACACTTCCGATGTCACCCACTGTGCCACCGATGAAGAAATAACAGCGCGCAACAAATCTCATTGGGAGGAGTTAGTAGTGCCCAGTGCGATCTTCACTTCGCGGGAATGCTTGTGCTCCGCACTTAGGTCGGTGGTGCTATGGGCTAAACTCTTATGCGCAGGAAGTGAAGCAATGCCAATGAAGGCCCAGGAAATTTGTCAAATAGTAAGCAACTGTGAGTATGTATATCTGACTCTAACATCGCCTCCTCTTCCCCAGGTCGATCTACAATCGGCGGGCTAGTTTCCAATTACTGGCAGGGATTTTCACTATGACCAAGACTGTGTTTGCTCGCATCGCGACATTGGTTAGTCGCCTTGATACTGCTCAGTTCAAAACAGGTCTCTCCGCTCAAAGAGCTCAGCGCATAGTTGATAGCGGGCGACTCGAAGGGCGTTTCGTACAGCGGAACTAAGTTTCCACAACCCTTTCCACATCGAGAAGCAGAATTGAAACCTGTTTGATCCTATTTTCGACCACGGTGACCAGATCTGTTTCCTTAAGACTTGCACTCGTATCATCTCACCACTATACGCCCAGATCAACATCCTGAACTTCCAAGACGCGGCCAGTTGCGCATTTCGGATAACAATGAGGCAATGTTTGCATTATCCACACTTGACAACATGCAGGTACAACCATTTCAATTGATGGTTCCCCATGCCGGCCTCCAATAATAGCGATCGGTAGTACCGATCGTTAACTCGTGTCTGAGTAAGCAAGGGTCATGATCATACTCTGTAAGGTTGCTAACGAGCCGTGGTCGACAGCGGGTTCCCGTAACTCGCCTTGTCAGTATGGACCATGACATCATTTTATGACAGTGATATGTTCCTACTATTCTGTATTCGACTCACAAACATCGGCAAGAAATGAGACAGTATACAAACTGCATACAGGAGTGCACGACGCACGCCGATCGATATATTGTTCTTTACGAGAAGCCATGTCAGTGGTACGTACTACACAGGTTCCTTCAATGTTCTTCAACTCAAATCAGCCCATGAGCCGTACTTCTCTGCAACCTCTGCCAAATGTGCACTCTTCGCCTTAATGGTTGCGACAGCATCAGCCCCAACAGGCAGTCTCAATGGTGGGTCAGTCATGTAGGCCACCTCGTAGATCTTTGCTGCCGCCTTGTCCGGGTCCTGCTGGTGTATCGATCCTTCCTTGAGAGCGCCGCGGAGCGGGTTGCCTCCAATGGTAGGTTTGTTGTATGCCGAATGAGCGGGCAAGGTCACTGTATTATCTAGGCCTTTGGTGCGGAAGCTTCCCAAGACCAGGAGCGTGACCTGAGATATCGTGAGCGTGCTGAATCATAGCGAAGTGAACAACTAGGGTACCTTGATATTCCACTCTGGATCAAGCTCCTGAGCGATGGCATCCGAAAGGGCTTCCAAAGCTACAATGACGACGTAAGTGTACCCGCTAGTCGTATGAGAATCATAGTCTTACCATGCTTTGATGCTGAATAGTGTCCAAATCCGCGAATGCTTGTAATCCCGACTAACGAGCTAGCATTGATGATCCGTCCCCCAACCCCAGGTTCATTCACTTCCCTGAAGAATTTCACCGCTTCCTTCATCACGTTCCCCGCACCCCAGAAATTTGTCGCGAACAACTTCTGCGTAAGATCCAATGGCGCACCTTCGACTTCGGCCAGAATTGAGAACGCGGCATTGTTGTAGAG
Organism: Panus rudis PR-1116 ss-1; assembly: GCA_022160315.1. Taxonomy (NCBI): domain Eukaryota; kingdom Fungi; phylum Basidiomycota; class Agaricomycetes; order Polyporales; family Panaceae; genus Panus; species Panus rudis. The sequence goes on from MU275286.1 coordinate 44,453, forward strand.
GACATCGAGTCGACCGTATGTTTCCTTTATCTTGGCGAAGACGGCTTCTATCTCAGATTCAACGGTCACGTCTAACCTCAGGACCAACAGCTGGGACTCTGACGGGTATTGCTTGCGAAGGTCCTCCAGTGTTTCCGGCTTGCGGGCTGTTGCTACGACGATGCCCCCCTTGGACAGCGCGTACTCTGCGACAGCCCGACCCAAGCCAGACGAGCAGCCAGTGACTATGAAGATAGTAAGTTCAGACACTTCACTCGTCAATAGAGGCAACACCTACTTAGCCAAACCTTGGGAGAAGCCATATTGACGAGGTGAGGCGAACTTGATGGTGCGTAGTCTCCTGATCTACATCTTATATCCCAGAGATATATTGACATTCGTCAGAACGCGACTGGTTATCCCGAGGGCTCGGTATTCATTACACTGATACTTGTCGGTCACTGGCCCAAGGCCTGCCCTCCCCTTCTCCCGAGAGTCGGCATTTGTCAGATTAAAGATGGTCAATGTCCTTTGCCAAGCCTTCGATGAATATTCAACCACAGCTGTGCGTACGTTGTGCACGTAGTACTGGACCTAAAGCTTAAAGGCCCAACACGGAATGACTGAGCAAACCGGGGGCCGAGTCGCTCCTGTGAGGACGTCAACGAATACGAGTAATATGTTGCGAATTCAGCGATCAGGACGGCTTCATACCAACGCTTTTCGTTGTAATCATGCATTCAAGGACGATCAGCTCGCATCAGAAAAACCACATGAAGCATTGGCCTGCGGTGATGTTAGTACACTTAATTGCCTGCGAAGAGCTGGGAAGGACTGCACGAAGACCCATAGTTTTCATTTTCGCAATGAAAGGCGAGAATGAAGTGCTTATGTAGACAATGAATACATGTGAGGACCAACCATGCAATCGTGTTTCGAAATCTCGGGGACGTCAAACCATAATCCAGCATCTCGCGAGATGACCGAACCTACGGCATGACCCCGGGTGAACAACTACCTCACCAATCAGGCAGAAGATCGTTCATAGAGTAGATGCCATGGAATGCCTAAATGTATAAAAACGTACAGTGCAATAAAACATGTGTGTCGTCCGAAAGCATCTACTCCTCAGGCACCTCGATCTCCCCAGAGTTGATTTGGTCGATGATGTCGTGTGGGGGTTGGCCGTCGATGGTGCATCCAACGCTCTGTGCGGTGCCGAGAATCTCCTTGCAGCCGTTAGCAAGGGTCTTGGCGAGAGATTTTGACCGCATAGTGCGCGCAATGTCGACGATTTCGTCAAAGGAGATGTTGCCGCTGTGCTTGATGTTCTTCTCCTTCTTACGGTCGCGTGGGGGCTCTGAAGTTTTTGTCAATACAAATGAAATAAGCAACGTCTTGAATTGGCGCACCCTTGAGAGCCTTGATGACAAGTGATGAGGCGGAGGGAACAACGTCAACCTTGGCTTGACGGTTTTGAATGGTAAGTTGGACCGTTACGCGCAGACCCTTCCATGCGCCAGTCGCTTTTGCGATATCTTCACCGACCTTCTTCGGCGACTAGTTGCGAGGATAATAATGAGGAACCGAAGCAAAATTCAAGCAAACGGAGGCCATACCAGACCCAAAGGACCGATCTTGGGAGCAAGTGCAGAGGATGCACCGACTTCACCACCCGTCGCCCGGAGGTAGATGATCTTGATTTCGTTAGGGTCCTAGGAAAGCACAGAATACATCAGACACGCCGTGCGCAACGACAAGAGAGGTATATTCACGAATTTGGGGGCCATGGCGGATGTTGAGGACGACGGCGAGGGTGCACAGAAAGTATTGGAATGCCTAGATTATGTCAGCGGGTGGCGGGAGGCTGAAAAGAAAGTTCAGGCGCCGCCCGAGAACTGTACAGAGGCGGTTCGGAGAGTCCCGACGCACGTGCAGGCGGTAGAACGCCGGGGACTGGGCAAATGGCGAAGGTGACTCTGAGGGACGTCGCGGAGCAGCGTTGACCAGAGAGCGCGAGGGGCAGCGGCGAGGATCTCCCAAATTTCACCTTTTCGACCGCCAGCATACTCGCTGATTTGTTATCGCCGTCACTCGTCCTCGGCAATGGGTGAATGGAAACTTCACCGTTGGTCGAACTGCCGGCTGGCTTTGAGGATGTCGACGTGAATATTCTCGCTGAACTAATCGGTGAGTCCGTTTACTCGACACTGGAATCAGCAAACTTGATAGGGGAACTATCTCTCTTGTTGTAGCCGATATGATGGAGCGACTGCTGGCACATAACGACAAGATACCATTAACTCCGTGCGCATACATACGCTGTGTGGCCAGGAATTGTTACCGATGAAACGCATGAACGCCTTTGTAGGGAAAGCCTCACTTGGTTCCATTCACGATCCGCTCCAAACATATCCGTCGTAGACTATCTCCGTCGTATAGTCAAGTTCACAAAGGTCGAGGTGAGTTGACTTTCGATTCAGGTCTTCTCATGTCCACTGAAACAAAAAATGCGACTGCACCCAGAGAGTATGCCTGCTAATCACCCTGCACTACATTGATCAAATATGCGCACGGGTGCCGTCGTTCTCGCTGTCTTCGCTCACCTGTCATCGGTTCATTATTACCGCCATAACACTCTCGAGCAAAGCCCTCTGTGACGTGATGCATCCCAACCATGTCTACGCAAAGGTAGGCGGAATCCCCGTGACAGAGCTGAACGTGCTCGAGCGAGAGTTCCTTCGCATGATTGACTGGAACCTGATCGTTCGTATATTCTCACCGACTATAACCTCCATACCGTCTCTGATAGACAATCCTTCTGTTGTTACAACTATCACAAACAGACGACCAGGGACGTGCTCCAAGAATACTACGTTAACCTCGTGCGAACGCACAGCAAGCAGAAGTACATTATCGTCGGCACTCAATCATCCAGCAGCGTCTCCTCCGACAGCGATATGGACTATGAGTCTTCCCGGCCTGCCTCACCTGTTCCTACGCCCACGGGTTCAAACGCGACAGGATCACCAGTGGGAACAAACGGCCATGAGCAGGACTCTGTCCCTCATGAACCATCGACGATCCTTATCGATCCCTCCACGATCTCCCCCGTCCCACCTCGCCCTCCCACAGTTGAACAAAACATGGCTTTCCAGGCCTTCCAACAATCCAGCGGTGTGGGATGACAGTGAGAGCTCAGTTGGTGGTGCACGAGGAAACGGTGGAGGAGAATGGAATGAGGGGGTTATTCTCGGCTTACGACTTTCTCACTGTCTTTCGCGCTTTCACTTTGAGTTTGAGTTCCTGGATCTTTGTCTCTGACTGCATGTTCACCTTCCCTTTTACGAACAGACATTTCGCACTGGTTCGTTGGGATTCCCTGATTTCATTATTACCCTTTGCATTCCCCTTTCGTCCCTTTGTCATGGCAGGAATAGAGTTCGGGTTTGTTCTTGGCCAGCATACGGTTCTCCTTCCTGATATCATCACACCACACGTACTTATCATTCTCATTGTATCCACCAAGCAAGCCCTGTTGTATCATACACACCAAAATGGCGAGATACCTGACTTAAGCTTAGCTTCGGACTGTGGAGGTCCTCACTCGTAGACTCCAATCAAAGAGAAGAGAGAAGATAATCGTTCTCTGTAAAATGGATATCTCACTAGCTCACTCGAACGGTTTGCACCAAAGGCAATCATCAATACTTGAAGAGGGTCATCACAATCTAATACCGCAAAATAAAAAACAAGTAGAGAAAAGAAAGAGAAAAACCAGAACACAGAGGAGGGGCGATTCAATTGGCGAGGGGGAAGCAGTCCAGTTGGGGGTTATAAAACGGGTGAATATGTGAGTGGGTGAGGCAGGAGAAAGCAAAAAAGGAACGTGTGTTTGAGGTTATGAGATCAATTTGGGAATTTGGGAAAGCATGCAATGCGAGAATGAGAATGAGAATGGGGGAGAAGTAGGGCGTGAATGGGGGAAAGCGGGAATGGGTGGTGGTTGGTGTTGGATACAGAGGGGGTCAATCCAGAACTGGAGGAGACGAGGCGGGGGATGGTTGAGTGATTGAGTATGTGTTCCGAAAGACTCTTTCTCTTCTCTTCTATTCCTTCCAAACGAGCAAGACACAAAAGTGAACAGAACAAGGAAGGAAAGCAGCAAGTGAAAGCAAAGGAAAATCTGACTGTCTTTTTTCTTCTTCTCTCTTCCTATAATACAACGAGTAGTGAACTCTGCACGTCAGGAAAGAAAGAAAGAAAGAAAGAAAAAACAAAGACGAAGCGGAACAAGTCAGAAGTAAGATCACTTTCCCTACGTTTCGTTTCGTTAGGATTCTGCCACGCGCGAAACGATGCCGGTGTCATGCAGCGGAAGACGGAAACAGAAACGGATGAACGAGGCATAGAGGGAGAAGAGGAAGAGTGAAACACATATGGGGGACGGGGGAGCGGTGGGGTGATCAAAAACACGATCGGCAGACAGAGGAAAGCGGAAAGCGGAAGGGGGGGGGGGGGGGACTGAAGAATGGGTTTGTTGAATGGCAAGGACGGCCGAAAGGAGACGAACGGGTTGTAAGGAAGAGGGGTTCAAAGAATCGGGTGCAAGGAAGAGGGATGAACGGGTTGTAATGAAGAGGAAGAGGGGAAGGAGAAAAGCCATACACGTACACATCCAACACGACAGGGAATCGAGGGGCAAGGGGGGGTCAAAACCACATATCCAGTCCTTTAAAGGGGGGTTGAGCGGGCGGGCGGGTGGGTGGGTTGGTGGTTGGGTGATTGGGAGAGGGTGAGGAGGGAACGAAACCGACGCGAAGCTGCGAATTCCGAATCACCAACCGACCGACCAACCGAGAATGAGGGAGAACGAGGATAGGTAAACCCACGAACCGCCATACTCGAAAACAAGAACGCAACAGCCAAGGACAGAGCCCATAGCGAACAAGAGCAAAGAGGGGGTCACGGTGAAGATTCAAAGACGACAATGACAACAACAACGACACACCGCACTCAACACACCACCCCACGACACGACACGACACCACGACACAGAACACAGACGCGAACACTCGGGGAAGACTCCGGAACACAGACGCCCTCGACGAGGGAAGGAACGAGAACGAGAACGAGGTCGAGGGAAAGGACACGAAACAATCACCTCCTCAACGCAGAAAGCATCTTCGCAAGCGCATTGATCTGTCCCTTCTGCACTTTCCTCGGTGACGTCCCCATCTCTCCCTCTCCTCCCACAACACCCTCACTCCCCAAATCAGTCGTACTAGTAGCAGCGTCCGTCCTCTGTCTCAACGGCGACTTCCCATTCGGCCACTCACTAATCGTATCCAACTTCGTCGTCTTAGCACCCATACTCATACTGGTCATAATATTGGTATTGGGGTCTTTGGCGAGGGAAGAAGATGGAGATGGAGCAGATGATTTCGGGAGTCGACGTTTAGGTGCTGGAGGTGCGCCGAACCGTGCGTCTTCCGGGTTGATATACATTTGTCGAGGGAGTTGGTCCAGTTCCCATGGGGTGCCGGTCATCACTATCACCACCACACAAAAAACCATCACTCAGTATACGCGCACATAATCACCAAAAAAATGACCAAAGAAACTTACGTTTAACATTCGGCGGCAAAGCACCCTGGTCATACGGATACTTACTCCCTCCACTCCTCCAACTACTCACAGAACTCACACTAGTAGCAGCCGTACTAACACTCCTCGTACTCCCATTACTATACCTCGTAAACGCACTAGACCCACTACTCGTCACCCCACTCGCACTCATCGAACTCCTCCAATTCGAAGCGGAAGAGGCGATGGAAGATGAAGAGGAAGCGAGCGGTCGGCCGCTACGCGTGCTCGAGGGTGAGATCGCTCGTCTTTCCAGCTCGGGCCCTCGCTCGGGGACTCTGTCTCGGTCTTTGAGGTCTCGGTCTTTGAGGTGGTTGAGGTCTTTGAGGTGGTTGAGTTGGTTGATGTCGTTGGTGTGTGGGTGTTGAGACGAAGCCCAACTAACGGTGCTCCCATTACTCTGCGCATAAGTTCCAGGAGCGCCGAACGCAGAAGAGCCATTAGCCGAAGGGCCCCACGTCGCCGAGACGTTGATACCGCTCGGCTTCACACCTCCCCGTCGTCCACGTCCCCAAGGGTGACCACTAGTCTCCTCAACCGAAATCCTCGAATCACTCGCAAGGGACGACACAGGCTTATTCGACGAGACGGACAAAGACTGGGAAGCATCAAGCGTAGCAAGTAAATTCGTCACATTACTCGCAGTAGACGACATCCCATCCCCCGAAGAAGCCGAAGAAGAAGTCGGTCTCGTCGAAGAGGAAGACCCATCTCTGGATGATTGATGATGCGAGGTCTTGCCGAAACTGAGTTTCCACTTGGACGACTTTTTCGAGATGGAGGTGGGAGTGGTGGGAGTGGTGGTGGTGTGCGTGAGCGGATTAGCGGGGGTGGACGTATGGGTAGTACTAGTGTTCACGACGGGAGCAGTGTTGAGCAGAGGGGGACGACGAGAGGAAGAAGAAGAAGATCCAGACTGAGCAAGGGGAGACGAATGAGGGTGGTGGTGGTTATGGTGATGATGGTGATGGTGCGATAATGGTACATTAGAATATGGCTGTTCGAGTTCTTGGTCTTGATACGGTCTTGAAGCAGAATGATGAGAAAGCGAGGGAAGTACAGATACAGAAAGGGCCGGGGAGTTGGACATGGAAAGCGACAGTCCCGAAAGGGCAGAATGCGGCAAGGCATGAACGTCCGCAGAGGAAACATGAGCAGACGACTTGGACGTCCGACTGATCTCCCTCGCCAACGCCTGAGACGCCTCAGCAAGGGTATTAAGGGTCTCATCCACCTGAGCAGCGGCAGCAGCAGCCTTACCCTTCCTCGCTCCACGTTTCCTCCGCTTCTGAGTCGACGCCGACCTCGACTCGTACTGCACCTCGCCGTCCTCACACTCGAATGCCTCCGCCGGTTCTTGTTCTTGGTCCAGAACGGGAGGAAGGCCCGGAGAAGCAATGGCTGCGGCCATCGTCGAATCGTGCATCATCTCCATCGACGTTTCTTCTACGGGTGCAGGGAGAGCCGAGGCCCCGCTGACACCGACAAAGGAGGACTGCCTGGAGAGAGCCCAAGAGGCGCGTTGCGACCCCGTGCGGGAAGCAGAGCCGAGAACCCAGGAAGCCCTCTCGGACGATCCAGGGGCGTGGCGCAACGAAGGCCTCCTGGACTGGGGGACAGAAGCCAAGGTATATCCAATCGTGGAGGAGATGGAGACGTTACGCTTGTGGTGGTGACCGGCGGACGACGTCGCGCTGAACAACGAAGGCAGGTCGCGGGCCCATCGGCCAAAGTCCCGCGCGGAGACTCGGGGGGAGTCGTCGTGCGGGTCTTGGAGGATACAAAAGACCTTGTTCGCGAGGAACTCGGCGACGGGGACTGTCATGCCCGTGAACCGGGTCATGAAGAATTGAACTGGGTTTTGAAGATACAGCTCAAAGGAGGGACAGACGCCTTGCGTCGTGTCCGTCCAAGGATTGTAGTGGTACAGCCTGCGAGAATAGTCAGCTCTATGCGCATATATCGAGGCCCAAAACACGCACATATTGATAAGCACGATACCAAGTGACCAGACATCGGCCGCGCGTGGTGAATAAGTAGGATGTATGTTATTTCGGCATTCTAGAGAGCACGTTAGCGAGAATACTCGACGACGCTCAGGGGACATACCAAAACTCATGTAGGGGGCACTCCCGCAGTCCATATCTGCGCTCTCCTCGTCCATCGTGCTCAACCCAAAGTCCGTCAACTTGACGACGACCTTTCTCTCCTTCCTGCCGTCCGGCCGCTCGATCCAGGCATCAGTGACGATAAAGTTCTCCGGCTTGATGTCGCGATGGAACACCTTCTGGTCGTGGCACGCTGCGACCGCCTCGCACATCTGCGAGAACATGCTCGCGATGAGGCGGAGACGGACATGGGAGAGCAGATGCGAGGGGTGCAACGACGAGAGCAGCGAGGGCGTGGGCGGGGTATGCGTCGAGGAGGGCGAGGACGACTCGGACGTGGGGGAGCCGCCGGTAGTCGGGGAGACGGGGGACTCGACAGGCGAAGCGGGGGAGTAGTGATCGCGGGACTGCTCCAGAAAGTAGAACAAGTCTTCTCCGGGGACGAATTCGAGGAGGAGGAGGAGGAAGGAGGAGGTCTGCAGCGTCCTGTGGAGGGTGACAATGTTGGGATGGGGCCGGAGGTTCTGGTGAATCGTAGCCTGTGCGGCGTGTTAGTTCAATGCAGAGAGTAGATGCTCGGGCGACTGACCTCGAACAACTGGGCCTCGAGAGCGTCCGCGTCTAGGTTGGCCTTGCTGAGGACCTTGATGGCGTACTCCTTGCCGTAGGTGCGCTGTTCCCGCTGCTTCTTGGGCGCGAAATGGCCGTCGTCGCTGTCCGAGTCAAAGTCCATGCGGCCGGCTGCGGCGCAATGGCCGTCGATGGAGGAGGCGGGGCTGTCTACGATCACGCGGTTGAGGACCTCCCTGACGAGATAAACGACGGCATAGGAGCCGGTGCCGAGCTTCCTGACGACCTCAAAGACTGTTGCGGGCTCCTCGTGTACGGCGTCGCGGTGGGGCGAGTCGATGTGGACGCGGCGGATGTAGTCGTCCTGGAGGGGGAGGCCCTCGCCGACGAGATCGCCCTGGGCGAGAACGTCCGCCAGGGTGGAGGAGAGGCTGGAGGAGCGGGAGCGAGACTGGGAGCGAGAGAAGTAGCTGGTCTGGCGGGGGGAGTCGAGGGCGGCGGTGCTCGGGCGGGAGGAGAGGTTGGCCTTGAGCGGATGGGGGGAGCGGGCGGGGGACGGGAGCTGTCGGATGTCGAGGGCTGGCGACGGGAGCTGGCGAGGCTGCTTGCGCTGGGGGGCGGGAGCGGTGGAGATGGACAAGGGGATGGCGTGGGGGTGGGGGAGAGCGGCGTATGCGGGGCCCACGAACGGACGGGGATGGGCTAGGGCAGCATCAGGACGAGCAGACTTGATTCTCTTTGGCTTTGAGGACGAGAGGGAGAGCGGGGGGAGCTGGACGGTGTACTGCAACATTAGCCAGCACTAGTAGCTAGAGACGGCCGACTGTGCGGCTAGAGTCGACTAGGCATGCAGAGGGGGTCGTCAAGCGGGCTGTCGCTGTCTCTCGCAGTCGTCGGGCGCAGCGACCACGCAGGATGAGAGTCAACCTGAACTTCCTCCCCAACTTATCGCACGCGCTTCAGGGCACAGCGTCGCAGCAGCAGTAGGCAAAGGCTCGCAGCAGGCTAAGACTCTGGCTCTGGCTCTGGCATGCGACATCCTCCGCCCACATGTGCTGCCCCGTCACGCCCCGTCACACCCGTCACACCCTCCACATGGCCCGTCCCACACGCTTTGCACCTCCATGCGCTCCTCCACCGCCTCTCCCGTCTGCCTTTAGCCTTTCCCCTCCTCCCTCCAGGCTAACCCACCGCTGTCTTACTGCATCCTCGCAACTCAGAGCTCACACCACGAACTCTCAGCTATCCTCCCTCAGACAGGACATCACCCCATCACCGTCCCATATGTCCATCCCGGCCCCAGATCATTCCTCTCATGTGTTCCCCCGCCGCCGGCGTGTTCGTTTGCAGTAATCAGTGCCTAACATAGCCAACTCCGCTCCCCCGTTTCCCTCCTCCTCCGTTGCTCGCTTCACATTCTCTCCTTCCCTCCTGCACCCACGCCCCCCTGTCGCACGATGCACGATCTTTTTTTTCTCGTCAACTCGAACCTCGTTGAACATGCGCATGCGGTGAGTGGTATACGAACCCTCGCTTGCCCTTGCCCTTGCCTATACGTACCACAATCATCTCGAGTCACATCGATGAACAATGCTTTTACCGTATTCGCGTACGTATCCCTGCACCATACGCATGCCTCGAGCCTCGAATACCGAGCCACCGACGCATGCATACACGCTCATACACGTTGGAAGGACATTATGCATTATGATTAGGGTACGTATACCCGCCGGCAGGGTCTCACCACATTCCTTCCGAATTCCAATCGCCAATTTACAAAAACCAAACGTGGTGTCTGGTGGGGCCGGTGAACACATGCATGGGTGACCGTGAATCGCTCGACTAAGAATCTCGAGTGAATTGCAAGAGTTGGAGCTTGGAGCTGGACCTAGAGCTTGGAGTGTTTCGGACACCCCCTCTTCGAAGTTCGCCGCCCATACTAAAGTAAAGTAAGTCGTAGAATTTTGATATTAATATTGCGAGACATGTACAGCAAGGTCTTAAGGTCTTAAGCTTAAGGTCTTGATATGCATATGACCATGAGCCATGCATGTAAGCTTAAGGGCCGCGTTAACGTACGCGTCGTATGCACGAGACCGTTTTCTCAATTATCACCCCCAAGGATTCAGAAACATAATTATAATAGATACCGATCTCAAGCTTGCACACTACATACCGTATACCAGGGTCTAGTACTTACGTTGACTGCGCAGCACAGCGCGGCTCGGTCTAATAAGTACTATAGATCTATCGGCGTCGGTGTCGGTATTGGTAGGACCGAGATCTCGAGAGGACGTGGAGGTGTTGACTTACTCCAGCTCCCTCGGCGAACGTTTCCGGTGACGGTCAAGGGTTTAGTATGCAGCCCCTTGAACGTGCTATGATACCATTCGGCGTCGATACGAATAAACTTAAGGGCGCAGGGACAAGCTTCCGACTCTAGCCACTACTTGTCAGCCACAATCGCAAGCCACAAGCCCTGGGCCTGAATATCAACCTTTCGAGCTTGTCGCTACCGGTCCAGATATCTAGATCCCACAGTCCCGGAGTTAGATAGATAGTGGTCGTGGGGGTTCAACATTCAACTGGCAACAATACTATTTGTAGTATACTTCCAGCTGCTGGGGACTGGGGGGTCTCGCTTGGGCTTGAGCCTTGGAAAGCGATCCGTGAATCCGTCAAGCTGACTCGGAAGTCTATTAGTATCAAGGACTAAGCTAGGTGAGATACCTTAATCACGTCAGTAGTGAGGAGTTTGACACGTACACCTATAGGATTCTAATTCCAGATGATGCCATGGCCACGTACCCAGGGTTGATGAAACTCGTTGGGGCAACTTGAAGCATGAAAGAGCATGCATGATCCCAGATGACTCCGAGTCCGAGCAGGTCCGAGCATGGTTTGATTGATGCAATGTTGTGCTGATGCTTCTGCAGGTTCATATCGACATAACAAATATGTTGCGAGGTCACGAAGAGTCAAAACACTGGCGAATATCAAAACCCATTGATCTTTCGAGCTTCAAGTCGCACCACAGGCCTATGTAGGTAGGACCTTGGAGTAGGCAGGCAGACGTACGTCGTCGTCGATCCTATTCTTGCACCGCGACTCACTGCTTTAAATATGTTCTCGACAGTGCCATCGGTGAGTACTTGAGTAACTTACCGCAGTAACAAGTCAAATACCACCCTAGTTCCCCCACAAATTACAATGCACATAAAATTCGAAAAACATACTCACTGTCAGTGTAGCGTGCCAGACTTACGTCCACCGTGACGACCTGCAATCTGCACAGTACAGTCTGCATATGCCTCTCGAGTTTTCCGAACCTGCACCACGCCGCGCGGTATCACCGATATTGGACTAAACCCTACTAAACCTCGGGGACGGGCGCGGCAGTTTTAGCTTTTCAGAACGTTCTACTTACCTTCGCCTTCGCCTTCGACTACGTATACCTCTCGCGTGGTTGCGGTACGGTATTGTCTCTCGAATCTCGAACGTGGATGTGGACGTGGAAGTAGCTCTTGATGTCGTGTCAATTGATGTCCTCGTGTCGACGTCGGAGGCATGTGCTCTTTTTGTCTTCTCCCCGCTAAGGCTGAGGCCTCAGGTTGTACGCGTACGCCAAGGATGGTGACCTCAAGCTTAGCTTCAAGACTCGTTAGCGCAACTGAGGCGTACGTACGTACACCTACCTTCTCTTCTCTCCTGACTATTCCGACTCTTCTGACTCTTTCGAGTTGGAGTTGGAGGTCACCTGAGGCTCTGTTCGCACTCTGTAAGGTAACGAGCACGTCTCTCCTCTCGAAATTTGCCGAGACAGGTGTGGTGCCACGACGCCGGCGGTAACGTCCTTCCTCATAACCGTAACTGAATTACAGTAATTCCGGAGTTACGAAACCTCACGTCTTGTCGAGTGGGCCGTATGGCGACCTCAGTTCTGGCTTCATGAACACTGTCAAACTTCAAAATTACTCGCGGACATCTGAGCTCGAACAAACCCTTGCTTGAACGATTAACCTCTAGCCTAACCGCACCTAGCCAGTGACACGAGCAAAGCGGAAAGACCTCGCGATGAGAATCGTCACATGCAGTCAAGAAACCGAATAACAAGGCTTCGCGTTGGTATTGTCTCCGGTTAGGGTCAGGAGTGAGCTAGAGACGTTCAGGTTCGAATTCGACCGGGACTGTCATCTTCCAGTGCTTCCATTCTCAATCGTGTTGAGGCCCATTGCTCGAAGGTTGACAGTTGGCTTGGCTGGTATGTATTGGAATGGACCGGGTTCCCCACCTACGTCGTTGTCCGCACATGTTCGCATTCGTTCGCAATTCGCAATCAAGCAAGGTGATCTCGTCTATGTTGTCATCGAAGTCGGGTTGCTCAATATCGCTTACGACTCGTGACCATCGAACTCACATAACCTCCCTAACCTGCAATCCACACCAGCCCTTGACTCGGCCGGAACGACCACGTTCCCTAATCTCCCGCCAAACTCAATCAAGAATCACCACCCTCTTCTTCTTCTTCTCTCTCTCATTTTTCAATCTAAGCCATCAAACGGCTTCTTACCTTCTTTACCTTCTGAATCCGCTTTTGACCGGAGTGGTTCTCACTCGTACTGCGCATTAGTGACCTGGTCCATTGGAGGTGGGGTTTTGCGATGTTCGAACCACGGGCTTGGTTTTTTCGAAGCCCTCGTGCTCAGTGGTTAGTGGACCGTGGTCAGTACTAGCCTTGTTAGTGTCACGGTCGAATGTTTGCTAGGGTGGTATGTGCTGATGTATCATCAAGCACGCCATTGAGACTGTCGGTGTTGACGAGATTGGCCTAGGGTTGATGTCTGTTTTGTTATCGTACGAGTGAGTTCCGGTTGAACGGTTCTGTAGGAGACCAACCGTTCGTTCTCTCAATTATAGACTTTAGTTGCGCCAGATCTTCCACCCAGTACTAGTGTCTTCATCTAACACAATTGTACACCCTTCGAACTACTACTTACTGACATGAAAGTGCTAGATACGCGGCGCACTTTCCCACTAACATCCAACTTTGCAGCAGCTTTCTATTAATACGACTCACGACCGATGATCGACATCGTCGCAACGGCAATGACACTGACAGATTCGGACTCACCTTGAACCAGACATGGACGTGGACATGATAGACCCTGATAGCCCCGGGTGAAAGCGAGAGCCTGGCCTGCTAGGTACTCTACATAGGTACCGTACTTGCCCCGCACTATTCCTGCCAACACGAACTCGGAAGAGCAGATCCCTATCCTTAAGCCTTATCCTCAGGCCTTATCCCTCAGGCTATGCGGTCCCTGCAGATTACAGATTGCGTTGGGCAATACGGGTATACCGTTTCCTTACTGGTGTTATTGATGGTTTTGGGATTGTATGTACTGTCATCCTAGGTTCGCGAGTACACGAGGTACTTGTTATTGTGGAGTACTTAGAGTGAGTATGATCATGATTGCGGCAAACACGATGTACATAGAATAGGTGGAACTGACGTTGACTTACATGATAGATCCTACTGAACTGAACGTTGATTGCTGCCTGCCGAGCCAGCAGCTACCTCAAAGGTCGAACCTCGTCTGCACGTGTGTACGATGCCTGCGATGAACGGTCTTCAGCGTACACTGGGAATTCCACGTCTCGGTACTTTTGCCGTAGGACGCCAACGGTATCTTACACGGTCTCCTACTTCGGCATCTTTCTGTCACTCACTCAGTCAGTCGAAATAGACATGGCCGTTCAAGAACGTTCAAGTAGGACGGGCCCAATACCGTAGGTATCTGTATCCGTGTCTATATGCGTTCTCGGCGTCGGCATACAACACCTTATACTCGTGTTGCTGGTTGGCAGATGTCAACAATAAGCCTCGTACTCACCTAAACCCGTCAGTCAAAACGTGTTTGCTGTCACTGAGACTTTGCTTTGGCCGTCAACACATGTTGTTGTCGTCAGGGATCCGGTGGACAGCTCAATTGCAATTCGCGCTGAGACCCTATCCTCAGTATACTATCAGATGACCGGAGAGTTAGTCGGGTCTCACTCTGAAGTTTGAAAGAGAACTCAAAGGGGGTCTATTGTCCGTCCATAGCCGGAGACGGATTGAATAGGTGCCCGAGAGAGACCGAACTCACCTTATCTCGGATATGTCATTGACATTGTTGACTGGAAGTATCAAGGAAGCGTGATTGGGTTCTTGGGCAACTTGTAGATTCCCCTAGACGCATCACGGCCGTTCTCTAGCGTTATGATGCAATATCACACCTTGGTGAGTTTCCAACATACCTACCAACAGGCTGTGTACAGGGTATGAACAACATTAATGGCGTCTTGCACGTACCCGCGAAATTGCAGCATATCATGCACAAGATAGATACCTGCCACCGACTTCCCAGAGAATATCGACATATGCGGTAAAGTTCAACGTTCAAATCTTCTAAAGAGCCACCGATCCAGACGTAATGCATGGAATTTGATATGCCATGCCAGATAGACGGAGGTAATGTGTCGTGTTGGAATGTTCGGTCCTCAAGGACGTGGGACGCCAAGCTTGGGAATCCCGATAACGTCGTCGTCGTCCGGGGGTAGGTCTGGGAAAGCGCAAAGAGATTATAAGAAGGATGGAAGGTGGCTGCTGCGCAGCTGTCAGGAGTTGAAGCCAAGTTAGTGCAAGTCGGTTAGCTTATCGTACGGTTCCGACGGTATACAGTATCAGCAATGATGATCAAGGCCTATTAAGAGAGAGTAACGGAAGTAATAGCAATCTTCCCGTCGTCGGGTGGGACTGATCAGTTGGCAGTTGAGATGCTATGGTGACTGTCCAACATAACAACTATAAGCACCACGGCCTTGACGTACCTGTCCAATTTTACTTAATAGCGATCCAGACAAAAATTCCGACGCGAAAGACGAGAGAGATTGGCACGGGATGTGTCGAATAGGCATTCTTGACGAATCTGTGGCAATCCGCCGTGATACGATAGGGACCTAGAGACCAAGAAACGCAGGTCAGAAAGATCAAACGACCTTCAAGCCTCCATCCGCGTCGATAGCCATCGCATGATCCCCCTCCTCTTCATCATCGGTACCATCTCCTTCCTTATCCCCATCCTTTTCTGCAGCTGCAGTCTTCTCCTGCTCAACTGTATCTAACACTTGTCTCCATTTCTTCTCGACCTCGACCCTCTCCACCGCGCTCGATCCGATCTCTTTCAAACACCTCTGAATCACTTCCACGCTCTCCTTCGCATGTCCATTCTTGAGTAGCCAAGTGGCATACGTGAGATGTGAGTCTACCGGGGAGAGAGAATGCCAGGATGTGAAGATTTGTTGGAGTAGGGCCCGTGTTTGATTCTGAGAGAGTTGGAGCTCGGAAGCTGATGAAGATACGAGGGTAAAGACATGCGACCAAACTGATGATGTGGGGAGATAGGATAGTTGGAAGCGTTGGATGAGTTTTGTCAAGTTGTTTTGCGCGTCGGACGTGGACGAGAATGTGATGTGTTTCACAACGAGCGACGCATAATGCATCAGGAGCTTTTCGTGAACGGGCTCACGGGAAGGCGAATCTTGCATCCGCAAACTCTCCGAGAGAAGAGCCTACAAAATACCTCAGCAACGCGTTCCCGACAAGAATGAATTCACTTTGACATACCTCCATCGATTGTATTTTGTCACTATTTTGGTCTACCTCGTTAATTCCCCAGAGCCAAACACCGGCAACCGCATCGCCGTGGACATTTTCTCTCGCTTCCTTCCAGCGTCTTTCCACTTCACCATCATCTTGTGTGAGGGCACGCTCGGCGTTCAACCGCGCCAACCACACGTCCGCATTGCTTCTCACCTCAGGGAGAGAAGTATACTTTCGCGCCAGCTTAATGATCTTGGCACGCGGGGGAAGAAGGGGTATGGGTGTTTCTCGGGAAGACAAATCCGCAAGAAGACGGACGTGTGTTGTCAATAGCGGAACGAGAGGGACGGAGGCATCTATAGCGCGCTGCGTAGTCGAACGGAGAGAACCTAGGAGGTACGCTTTCTGTGAATAGGCAATGTCAGCACAAACACCAAGCTATATTGTGCGGTCTACTGAACCCACCAAGCTGAGATCAAGATCCTCCTTCCGACACCAGTCGTCGACGAATTGGGAATAGACTTCTGCCAATTCCTCCGCATTTTCTTTGTCTCGGCTCGGTGAGTCCACTGCTGCCCTGACAGCCCCGGCCAATTTTTCATTGGCTTCCTTGAGCTTGTCAACCAACTCCGGCCCTGAGAGTCCTGGTGTTAGGTGCCTGGTCGAGCTTAACTTGACTACTTGGGGGTCATGCGGGAGAGCGTCTTGGAAGACGGTATACAGATAATCCAGTAAGGTCGAACGAAGTGCCTGTGGAGAGGGAAATGTGATGAGAAGTGAGTTGAGGGACAGCAGTAGTTCGGGTTTTGGTAGAGCTACGATTTGGGTTGAGAAGTCGAGAATCGGCGAATGGCACAGAAACCTTACCTTTCACGGCGCTCGAGATCACCGACTTCACAATAGCACCTTGCAAAATCTCTCTCCTCGCAGCTTCACTCTCGTCGCCCTCTTCTTCTGCGTCCACTTGCATCTGTTCTGCCTCTCCTTCACTAATAGCAGATATCCGCTCTTTCCCCTTGCCTTTGTCTTTACCGTCAACATCAATACCTAGTACACTCCACCTCCGTCGCATGCTTTCGACGAAACCAAGCTCCATCTTGACATACTCTCGCCACATTTCTACGCTGTCGTTATTCATACGAATTCCACGTTGAAGAAGGGAACGAGCAGCGGACGGAGAGAGATACTCCAGCTCGTGAGCAGCCGCGAGGATATAGAAGGTGGGGATATTGGGGAAAAGTTGTAGAGCACTAGCATCGCAGTTGAGTATCATTTATGCCGTCAAAGCTATTTTCACTTACCGTGCAGTTATACGGCCGACCAGTGACCTTGCGCCCTCCTTCTTGGCGACTTGTATGTACTGTATCCATAGCCCGATATCGGCCTTGAATTTTTTGAGAGCTCGTTCAAATATATGAAATTGCCGTCTAACGAGAGCATAATCGGACACCGTAGGTGGTCCTTTCTGCAATTCTGGAAATCGGCAGTGAGTGAATACGAAGAGGAGTCAAATGGGAGAGTGCGCTCACGCACTGATGCGTTCAGCTCGTTTTCTCCTCAGAGCCTCCAAACCCATTTCATACGCTGCATAACGGAGAAAGTCATTCTTTTTTGGTGCTCGCCTAACCAATGCTGTCTCGAACGCCGTGCGTTTCTTCATGATTTGTTTTGTTTCTTTCTGCCACGATCTAATCAGCTCTATGCGTTTCGTGGAGCTCAACCTGTATACACACTTCTGTGAAGAGACCCTTCTGGACAAGATCCTTGAGCTCAGCGAGCATCTATCGGGGACTTCAGCGGCTTTGCACTTCTTCACACCGAGTTGAGACCATACCTGCTCCTGCTGAAATTGCACCCTCTCCATCTTTCGCGCTCTCTATACTTCCCTATTACTTTCGAGTGCTATCTGGTGAGTGCTCTGAGAGCTTGACTGTTCTGTGGCGCTGGACCGTCAGAGAGGAAAGAAATCAGAGCAAGTTTGCGAGCCACGTGCCTTCTTCGATCGAAGTTGTCGGTGATTACCTCAGCTACTAGGTTCGTTGACCGTCCGCTCGTCTCACGTAGGTCCGTTGGCTCAGCTCACTTTCATGTTTTATTCGACGCAGCATTCCACCGCACTCTGCGTGGTCATAGCACAGAACCCGCAGTGAAATGTTTGGATTTTTGCTGCGAGTTCTGGGCTGAGATTGGTAAGAAACAGGATCCGGTTGGCCACAGCCGCTCATCCCAATTTGGTGTTTGGCGGCCATCGGTTCCGACCCAGCACACACCACACACTTTGCCCCTCTCAGCCTTCTCTTCCCAACAACCATGCCAGCCAAATCCCACCATCGCGGACCAGGCGGTCTAACTCGAACGCACTCCAGGACATCGTCCGCGAGCTCGTCGAAAGTCAATGTAAATCTCCAGCTGACCCAGAAAGAGCCAGCTCCATCTCGATACGCAGATAAACAAACCAAGAGGAACTCCCATCTTTATCACGAGGTAGTTATTCAACTTCTCTTTTTTGTCCAACTTCTAGGCCAATTAGCCTCTTCTTCTCCTTATCTGACCCTTTGGCTGATTGCTGTGTTTCTTTTTTGGACCCAGGGCACGTCTCGTACCACGTCACCTATTCCCAGAAACCACAGTCATCTGAGCCATACTCGTTCTAAATCCCGAGAGCATCTCGCGAATAATCATCGCGCCGTAGCCCCTCTTTCAAACGCGAACAAACCGGCCGGTTCGAAACATAAAGTTGGGTTCACCATCTCGAGCCCGTCTGAGAATGATGACGACGAATGGGTCTCGAGCGAAAGTGGTGCTGCCACTCCTTTACAAGACCCCAATGCAGAGCAAGAACCTCCTGCCGACGAAACAAGGCCAAACCTTCAACGTTCGACTTCCCGCGTCAGCGGGTTTGCTCCTGATGAGCAACCAACTCCGAGGGCGCGTACGCCTCCCTTACCACCGGTAGAGACTCCCCCCGCTCCTTCCCATCCGCCTCATAGGCGTGATTATGCATCTCACAATGCTCCTCATCACACACCTTCGCCGGTACCCGAAGAGGGGCCACTGCCTGAATACCGACGTCAGCAGTCCCGGACTGCGTCCCCGCCTCAAGTTCCTGCACAAATACCACGAGCTCGATCCGAGACACATTCCCCTCCCCGGAGATCACCAGATCCAACTTCTCATAGACACTCACTCACCCGCCCTCCTTCAACGCACTCTGTGGCCAGCCGGACCGAGTCTCTCCGTCCTCATCCTCTCATTCGCGCTAATTCTTACGGTCACGGTATTCTCAATCCCGGTAAGCCCGCGGCCCTGGCACCGCTGGCTACTGTGTCTTCAGATACCGCTTCAGCGCAAATGTCCACCTCTTCCTCGCCAACTAGCCTTCGAACCGCTTCTCCTGTATTGAGCAAAGCCTCATCTATGTCACCCATTCTTTCGCACGCTTCACCAACCACGTCTGAAGCATCCAGGCAGTTGCGCAGGACTTCCACGTCCTCTGCTCGCTCTATCGCTACAATGCCTGTTGGACCATCGCCATCTCAGGTTCAATTGAACAAGTCTAACCACGACCGACAGCGTACTTTGTCGAGTTCTTCTACGTTTGCCGCTCTGTCAAGCTTTGGCTTAAGGAGCGCTGGAACAACACCTTCACCCCCTCCTCGTGCACCCATCCAACACTTTGTTGTTACATTCCCTTCGCATGACGAGCAAGCACAGCAAGACGTGCATCAACTGCTTCCTCCTCCGTATCTCAGCTCCCATTTATCCCTTTTGGCATATCGAAATCCACTTGCGGAGAGTTATGAGAGAATTAGGAGGGCGAAGCAGGCGCTGTAACTGTGTCTCGTTTCGGAGGGTCAATGAGGTTCAACAATGTAATACTAGACTTGCAGGGTGTGGGTGAATTTTGTAATCCAACGCAACCCTCCTATGTGAGTATACATTCCCTTGGCACTTTCGAGGAGAACCCGGGCTGACAAATCGTTTGCAGACCCAAAGACGCTAAATGCCCAATGAATGCGGACGTCCAAGCTCTTATTTTATTCTTCTTTCGTTCTAGCAATTGTTGTCACATAGTTGTACCATTACAAGGACACCCTTAGCATCTCGCAACCTCGCAATCCGTTGTCGCGCTTCCCTGCTATCCTCCTAATTATTCTAACCAGTGAATCTCCTGTCCTCATCCAATGCGAAACCCAATTTTGACCTCTTTCCTCACTTGTGTCTCTTTCCGTCCCGCGCAGTGTCATCCGAGTCCAGATGAAGCCAGCCCCTTCAGAACAGCGCGACAGAGCGAAACCCTCCACGACACTATCATACAACTCAAGCCAGCTCCAGCTTCGCCAATTCGCCAGTTACCCTTCGCTCGTTGCCAGGGGCGCAAGGATCTTACTCTCGCAGACCTCTGACAGTGTGTTTAGCTCGCAACGGTCTTCATCGATCTCGCCATCATAGTACACACTATACACATGATTAAGAGACTAACCATTCAGTCCTCAATTTCGCCTCCAAGGCTC
The DNA here is from genome assembly GCA_022160315.1 of Panus rudis PR-1116 ss-1. Classification (NCBI taxonomy): domain Eukaryota; kingdom Fungi; phylum Basidiomycota; class Agaricomycetes; order Polyporales; family Panaceae; genus Panus; species Panus rudis. The sequence goes on from MU275286.1 coordinate 64,915, forward strand.
CAATCGATGTTCACCCGCCGGTAATAGTATCATCAATTTGTTGATTTTCCCAGATCTCAATTGTTCCTCAATTTCGTCCAGATGACCTTCGAAGTCAACGTGGATCTGTCCTTATCGTCAGCCACAGAAGGCCACAGACCGTACTCATGCTCCCGGATGCTCGCGCTCAAGGACTCTCTTCTTCGTCGTGATGATCCGCAACGGCCGTTATCTTCAGAAAGCCATACGTTCCGGAGCGTAACTACATATTACTGCAGTCAAGCTGACAACGCCGATATCAAACAGTCGAATTCGAAGAGACCGCGAGAGGTCCGGGGATGCATCCTATGTCATTTGCAATGGCCGCAAATTCATCACCAGACACTATGCTAGTCATAGCGCTAGCCTCTCTTTGGCATGATGGATTGCGAAAGCTGATGTTATCTACCCCTCTCCCACATGACGGCGACTTCTAATAACCTGGTCATATCGCGTTCGACGTCTTTGTGGCTTCGTGCGTGTAGGGATGAAAGGTCAAGGCATTCAACCGGTGCGTTGGACTGGAGCCCCCTGCTTCTTGCGATGATCGTGTTGTACGCGTGTTGCATTGCACGGTCGAGTGTCAAAGCCTATCAACACGTCGCCGGACAATATAGAGTACTTGAACAATCGAGGATCCCGTGGGCGCGGTCAGGCAGGGTCAGGCCACCACCAGCGGATAAAGTCGTGTAAAGCCACCGTAGGTCCACGGCGGTTTCACCCCGAGATTTAGGGAACGTCCAAAGATGTCAAAAACATGATAGTATCAAAGTATCATATCATTTTATCATATCAAAGTAGCAGGCGCCCAACTTTGAAATTCTCGGCAAAAGCAAAAACGATGATTTGATACTTTGATACTTTGCTACTTAGTTTTTGGTTTACCGAGGGCAACATAAATACTGCCCTCCTTCTGAGCAAAGCGACCCTCGACCGCCCCCTCCCCTCCCCCTCGTAATGAGGGTACGCGCCATGGGGATGATGCTGTCCGCGGCATCCCAGGGCGGCCGTGCTGCCGCTCAAGGTGTGCGGCGGCGGCGGCGAGCCTCGGAGCTGGAGGGGCGGGGGGACGGGATCGTAATTAATTTGTTATGTAGAATTCAGTAGATAAGTTTAATATATTTCTTTTTTGATGTTTTGTAAATTTTTACGGAGGCGCCGTGCACGCCCCCGCCTGGGCGCTAACCCTAACCCTAAGGGCAGGACTGAAGCAACTTCCGCGTTGTGCTCAACGGCGACAAAGAGCTTAAGGCGTCACAGGCGCCCGTACTTCGTCGTTCACGACAATGACGAGACATTGAGAGGGGGGCGGTCAGCGAGGACAACTCAAACTGTACTCAGAGACCCCCAAAATGGCATGATACTTTGGAGAATCTCGGCAATTGGAGATTTTTGTAATTTCACAAGTAGGCGCTCAGAAAGTATCATAATGTCAACGAGCGGCTGACACTTTGAGAGTCTGCTACTTCGATATTATCATAATTCTGCGTGGTTTCGACGTTCTGGAGATTTACATGCTACTTACTTCGTCCGCCTCAATCTCGGATCGCAAACGGTGTCTTTGGAGTACACGCCACATAATCAAGAAGGCTCGGACGTTCAATGACTTGCACCAGCTTGCACCCTCTTCGCGGGCTATTTTTGAATTCCTTCACAGCTTCACAGAGTGCATACGGCTGTCATGTTCAACAGGCACGGAATGTTATGCGCCCGGAACTTTTATCTTGATCGCGACCTATACGACAGGTCAGACGGCAGACAGGTTATGTAGTGCTGATTTTGTGAGTACAATACATGATGACCGTGATGCAGCATCATCTCACGTCGTGCAGCTTTCCTTCAACGAGGCGAGTTCATCCCAACTATCACAGAGTATCACCCAGTGTAACTTGCACCCGACAAGCTACTTATTCTTTGCCGTGGTCCTTGAGTTTACTTGCTACATCCGCTCGAAGATTTAACTTCAGATGGTTACCATCGCGTGACGACTCCTTTTCAAAGTTCTAACCAATCTTGGGTGAAAGGTGCTCATTAATTTAGCTTATTTGAGCAGGTGTACACTGTGCACATTGTCTGCTGACGACGCAACCGGATAGCCGATATCTGCCTCCCGGTCTTTTCGGTGTCTTAGTTTTAGTGCCTCTTCGCCATCTACAGGGCTACAGAGATCCTCAGAGATCCCCCTGATGCCACTGAATCTCCTGATGCAAACGACTACACTTTCCAAAAGCGGTGATGACGTTCGGCTGGAACAAAACGTTTGATATGTCGCGTATCAAAACGTCCAAACGAAAGACACGCGCCTTCGTGGTTCCCCTTGGATACCCCTTGGCCGCGCCCGCAGCCGCCGCAGCGGTCGGAAGCTCGAAACACGTCGTTGCTACATATTTGATCTAACGGAGTGAAAATATTGCAAACAGACGAAACGCCGGCTAGGTGTGCTCGAACTTCGAACGGAGGAGGCCGCCCGTTTAGCTGCCTTCACTTGCGGCCTTGGCTCATATAGCCTGAATATACGCATCATCCAAGCCGACCGGAGGCTCCATATATCGAATTTTCTAGTCAGGACACACCGAGGTCACAAGCTGCAGCAGGCTGCCTATGCGGCATAGTAGGATGCGCACCTTTCTCTGGGCTCGCGAGTTTACGGCATGGGGTTGAAACAGCAGTCGTCAGACACGTCAGGCGGAACTACTGCGACATTACGAATGGTCGCGACGGCGGGACGTTTTCTGAGTCGCCAAAAAGGCGGAAAGTATCCTAACCCGACTGCCACGAGCTGGCAACAGGTCTTTGCAGGCCTCCGCTGCGTGGTGCGAAGTCTCGGGTAACCTCGAGGCTCGAAAAATCGATCCGGTACCGACGGCGGGTTCGTGATCGTGGCGTTTGGGCAGCAGAGTGCAACTCCGACGCCCATTCCATGCCGCATATACAGCTGATGCGGTGCAGGGCATGTTTGCAGCTGCCGTCGGAGGACACCTTTTTGCTTGACACCATCATGCTGTCCTCTTCCTGAACCGCAGCCACCATCTCCTCCACTTTTCATCCCCAGATCGCGTGACTCTACCAGCTTCAATGGGGGCAAAAGTCAGAACGAGCTTCTCAAATGAATGGCCCTATCCTCCTCTGTCGGACTCGGAAGAGGACAGGGTGATAGCAAAGAAGATAAGGTACTGTGCAATTTTCGCAGCTTCGGAGAGGTCAGTGTGCTCTAGCTCTGCGCAGCGATCAAATAGACGAGGCCATCGAGAAGGAAAAACGTGCTCGAGAAAGTCGGCGCGGTCCAAGGAAGGTGTTACTCCTCGGTATGTTCTCGAGGCCGACATGACGCGTCTCGTGAGGTTGACCGTGTCGCCTATAGGACCCTCACAATCTGGCAAGTCAACACTGCTCAAACACTTCAAACTGCTCTTCGCCCCTCAAGCCTTTGCAAACGAATCGGAGGCATGGCGCGCTGTCATACACCTCAATCTCGTCCGCACCGTGAACTACATCCTCGACACGCTCTCACCGCCCGGGACGACGTCGCCTCCCTATGGCCCACGGCGGCAGAACTCAGGACCTGACTTTCGTGAGATCCGAATACGCCTGTCACCTCTTCGACAAGTGGAAATTAGTCTGAAGAGCTGTCTATCTGCCGATCAGATCCCTCGACGCCCAAGCTCAGTGTACGACGACTTGCGGATAGACGAAGTCATGAACATTTCCATCCGAGGCGGCAACGTATGGAAGGCGCTCGCCAAGGCACAAGACAAGAATCCCTGGGTCAAAACCGAACTGCAGAAAACTCGGTCCATTCTGAACGCTTGCAGGGATGACATTTTGACACTATGGTCGGACCCCGCTGTGAAGGCTGCACTGCAAGATCACGACGTGGTAGTCGAGGACTGGGCATCTTTGTAAGTGAACGTGTCTGGTCAGTGACTGTGTCTGGCTAAATTACATTCTTCGCAGCCTTCTTGACAACGCAACTCGGATCTGTTCAAAGGACTATAGTCCGATGCCGGAGGACATCTTGCGTACGCGTCTTGAGACAGTCGGTGTGGAAGAGCACCATGTCACTATGGAGACTGGTACGTCCCGCCAGCTGTCTTGGCATTGCGGATCCTTACTGCAGTCACAGTCGACCAAGGGCAGGAATGGATATTCTATGACATCGAAGGGTCCAGAGGGCAGCGAGGTACGTAAGCATTGCTGTCCCGTTCCATTTGGTTGTGCCTCACGCGCCCGCAGCGTCTTGGGTTCCATACTTCGATGATGGTATGCAGTATTTTTTTCATTCAGCCCTCGGTGAGGCGGCTTACCTTCTTTCCAGTGCACACAATCATCTTCCTTGTGTCTATGGCCGATTTCGATCAATCTTCAGAGACGCCGGGTTTAGATAGACTTGTGGGTCCACTCCACCGCCGGGTATCATAGGATATGCTTTGATTGACGTTTTGATAACAGACCGACTCCTTCAACCTCTGGCGAACAATATGCGAGAACAAGCTTTTAGAAAGGACCCCGTTGATATTGTTCCTGAACAAGTCTGATCTGCTGCAGGCCAAGCTGGAATTAGGTTAGTGTTAACCTCTTATACCCACTCTTACCCGGTCAACGAAACTCTCCACAGGCACTTCGTTTGGGCAGTATGTCAGAAACTTTAGTCAACCCAATACCGTACAAGCAGTAGCGAAGTGTGAGTCATCGCGTCGGTTTCACCTACCAGTACATGAACTCACAGTGACGTGTAGATTATCGAAATCTATTTACCGCTGCACACGACATGTATTCGCCTTGTGACCGAATGTTGTATGTCCATACGACATGTGCTATCGTATGTGTGATTATTCTCACCTTTCTGTTCACCGCACTCATGGTCTTTTGATGTATCAGGATACCGAATCCATGTCAAGTGTACTGAGAGAAGGTACATCTCACCATCTCCTTCGTTCACTGACCATACTCATCTTTTGTTCGTATAGTGAAAGAAACCATTCTTGTCGGAATGCTCAGAGATATCTCCGTGCTCTAATTTACGACCACCTCTTACTGCTTTATTTTTATACTCTCAAACGTCCTGGCTGACATCATTGTACTCTATTGCATCCCTCATCTTTTCCCCTGCTAAACCTATACTTCCATTGCGCAGGGTGCTGTATCTATTCCTGCCACACCCTCGCGATTAATGTCTACCTTCTACATCCATTTATACATATATTTCCCGTTAACGATGTCAGCCCACGCATGCTTGTTTACACAGGTCGGTGAGCTTTTGCAGATCACATTGGTACTGGCAGGAGCTGTGCCACCATCCGGGACGCCTTCGACCATCGACTCAGCTTGACTAAGGTAAATGCTGTATTGCGGGCTGTAAGTGACAAAACTGAAGTAATCATCCGTACCTATATATATATATACTTAGACAATTGATGCGTTGCAGACTGCTTCTCCCATCTAGTCGCACAACCTCAGTCGTTCATTGGGCCGCTGACACGCGATTACACACGAGCGAACATTCCATTGAGGCAGCCTTTGAAGCTCAATGTTTTACGCTCGTCCTATTTGCAATAAATGTAGGTTTCCGGTGGGATGTTCAGTCTCGTTACTTGAGGTACAGTATTCATGCATTGGCGTTCATGGCGTTCAGATTCAAGTTCTTACAAGATTCTTAGCATCATCATGACTCCTCAAAACTGCGCCGCTCTCGGCCCCGCCTAGAACATGTACGTTCTTTTGATTCCGCAGATGGGATTTCTGGCCCCTCTTCATTAGCAGCGGTGCCGATGGCATGGTCCTTGTGCGGCCTAATGCGAATCGAAGCGTTTGTCTTGCTGATTCAATGACATCGCCCATCTATAAAGATGACATGTATGTTGCAAATCTCCGTTCTTGCACCACACCATCTATAGCCTCCTCCTCGATTTGAACGTGATGACATCCAAGACTAAAGTTATCATCGCAGGATGTGGTATAGCAGGACCGGTTCTCGCTGTCCTCCTCAAGAGACAGGGGTACGAGCCCATCATATACGAACGTCTCGAGACTCCCACAGAGTCAGGAATCAGTCTCTGGTATGTTATAGATTTCACAGACTGCGTAGCGTTGACATGAGCCTTTCCGAATTCTCAGCCTTCAGCCCAATGGACTTCGTGTGCTATCTCAAATCCCTGGTCTCGTGGAATCCATTCAAGGTGGTCACATCGATAGAATGCTCTATTACTCCTTCATGCCTGAAGATGAAGGCGTACTCTCTGAGACCGATAGTCCTACACAACTTAGGGCAGCAGTCGGTTTCGGGCTCATTGGCGTGCGAAGGACGGTCTTCCATCGCTTACTTGTTGACACCGCCGAGAAACATGGTGTCCCTATTGTCTGGGGGCACCAACTCGTCGACTTGAAGCAAGAAGACGACAAGGTTGTGGTAACTTTCCAGAATGGCAAGACAGATACTGCCAGTTATACTGGCCTGGTTCAGGTTCGTCTTGGATTCCCTTTTGGCAACCCTTTGACTCAACCGTATCATGCGTGCTAGGTCGGGGGGTTCTCTCCTAAACCCGATGAGCCGTTCTTCCAGCATTCTACCATGATGAATTTCTTCGACGATGGTACTCACCTGATCACATACCCCATCGCCCACGATGTATACTCCTGGGCGTACGTCATTCCTTCAACTTGATACATAATTCGTTTCTAGGTCTCATACTCAAATCCCTAGCACGACACTGCTAGAACCTGAAGCAAAGGAGAGTTGGAAGGCAATTGACCAGGAAGCTCAAGAAAGGTATAAATCAGACCTGCGTGCCAGTAATTGGGGAGGTGGGGTTGGTAAGATGGTTCAGATGGCCTCGAGGATCATAAAGGTAACATCGACGTCCCATCTTCATTGTGTGTATATCGAAAGCTCTCTTCATAGTATGGGCTATACGATCGACCCCAATTGGAAAAAATGGCACATCGGTCGAGTGGTGTTGATAGGTGACGCTGCCCATCCAACTAGCCCAGTAAGCATTTCCCGTATATGTTTATATCCCAGGTGACTGAGATTCCTATAGCATCTCGGACAAGGAGCAAACCAAGCATTCGAGGATATTAAGCTTTTGACGAAATTGCTACGGGAACAGAACCCTGCCGCCGCCGATCCTACCACCTCACTCCTCCAGAAGATCTTTACCGACTTTGAGACTGTCCACATCCCACGTTCTGCGAAGCTGGTCTAGGAAGCCTGAGAGATGGGTAATCTTCGGGTTGCGCAAGGGCCTGAAGCATGCAAGAAGAGAAATGATTTCTTCCGACAATTATTCAAGGACCAGGAAGCACTATACAAGCGAGCCTCTGAATACTACGACAAGAAAGATTAGTCCTTAACGAATGTCATCACCTATCTTCTTCTTGAGCCAAACTAAGATTCCCAGCATCTCGAACGCCTGGCTAGGTTACGATCGTAGCATATGTAGCATCTACATTCTCCCATACCACCACTACTCTTTTGACTCATAAAATTGCGTCGCTGCACTACGTGAATGCTGTTGATCAAGTGAGAGTCGCAATACTTAGTCTGACAATGGAGATGACGACTAAGATGCGCAGCCGACATTCCACGCAACGCCCCATCATCTAAAAATAGCATGAACTTGATATCACTTTGAACGTACCAATGCCGTTTCTCTCAATGAAGATGACCGACTATCCAGCCCTAGTATACAAGTTGTATGCACCGGTTGCGGCACCGGCACACGTACTCCAGACGGCGTCACTAGTAGCATTAGTATAAAAGATTGCATTCATAGAGGTTTCCATATGTATGCTGTAACACCTTCACCCATCGTCGACCATAAGCATGTCCTCCCAGTCAAAAACCAGAGTGATCATCGCGGGATGTGGTATAGCTGGCCCTGTCCTCGCGATCATATTGAAGCAGCATGGCTATGACCCTGTTATATACGAACGGGTTAACGCTCCTCCTGATAGTGGCATTGGCCTAAGGTATATCTTTTTGCTATTGTCTCCTTATCGTCCGTATGGTCACGGTAGATTGGATTGACAGCCTTCAAACAAACGGTCTCCGAGCGTTGTCACAGATTCCAGGATTGGTTGAAGGCATACCTGGCAGGCAGGTCGAGAGAATCCTCTTCTATTCAGTTGTTCCTGGAGATGAAGGAAAATTGGCTGAAGTCGATTTGTCGGAAGCGGTGCGACGTAAATACGGCCTTGGACCCACAATCACGACACAAAGACCTGCGTTCCACCGTTATCTTGTCAAGACAGTAGAGGAACATGGCGTAACCGTCCATTGGGGGCATCAGCTCGTCCGCCTACAACAGGGCGAAGATGAGGTCACGGTCACATTCCAGAACGGCGAGACTGCGAAGGCAAGTTTCGTTGTCGGATGTGATGGGTTGCACAGTGATACTAGGGCCACTCTCTTTGGAAGACAGAAGGCAGACTTCACCGGCGTGGTTCAGGTAACTGGTTCTCCTGTGTCATCCGATCAGAAGCTGACACGCATTCATGTTAGGTCGGCGGGACCTCCCTCAAACCAAATAACTCTATGTTCGACTCAGGGCCAAATACAGTCACTAACGTTTTCGGAGATGGAGCACATCTCATCGCTTTCCCAAGTTCTTCTACTCAAGTATCCTGGGCGTAAGCACAAAATATTGTTATATAACTCGTACCTGATTCCTGGCTGATACTGTTTCCTCAGTACCACTCTGCAAGAGCCCGAAGCCAGAGAGAGTTGGAAGATGTTGGATCAGGACGCAATGCGCAAGTTCAAAGCCGAAGCCGAAGTCGGTAAGTGGGAAGCGTTGAATGTCAAGGAATTGGTGCACAACACAGACAGAATCAACAAGGTACACGCATTCTGTCATGTCAGTATCTCCTAAAACTCACTAGTTTCTTGTACCTAGTATGGCATTTACGATCGGCCAGAATTGGAAAATTGGCACGTAGGCAGAGTTGTGTTGCTGGGTGATGCAGCACATCCTACTAGTCCGGTGAGTAAAGTGATATATTCGTGATGTTGTTGTATTCACCTGCGCCCTGTATACTGAACAACAGTATCTTGGCCAAGGAGCAAATCAAGCTTTCGAGGATATTGGCCTCCTTGCAAAGCTTCTGAAAGAATATAATCCGAAGGCCGCTCATCCTTCGACCGGATTGCTAGACAAGATATTCACTGAGTACGAAACCGTTCGTATTCCTTGCACCTCTGCTTTAGTGAAGGAGGCGCGAAGGCAAGGTGAGCTGCGCGTTGCGAAGGGAGTCGAGGCATGCAAAAAACGGAATGATTTCGTTCGGGAGCTTTGGAAGGACGAAGAGACGGTCATGAAGAGATATGCGCAGATATATAAGCAGGAGAACTAGAGAGTTTCGTACCGTCGATTTCGACACCAGTGGTTAATATATGGTAGTCTGTGCCACGATGATAAAATACCCTGAAATTCAAGGATATCAGTGGACACATGCCATACGTTGTTATAGAGTCTCGAAGACTGGACGAAGAGAGAAGGAGCATGTTTGTGACGAACTCTTTGACCGCGGGTCGACGACTAGGGTCAGAGTCATGAGCATGACTTTACGACTAGTCGGCGACTAGTCGCGACTCTTCGGACTGACCCGACCCATAGCGGTTCCAGGGTCCTACTACTATAGATGGCAATTCCTTCGGAGCCTGACGACTCTGACCTGTATATCCTCCCCGACGTTTCTCTCAATCGACACGGTAACGTATAGATTGCATGATTTTTGAGTATTTATGATAGTTACTCAATGGAAAACATTATCGCGTGTTGTTCATGTGCACTTTGTGCATCAATTACCGGTGGAGTCAAGTGATGCTCCTACTAAGTTAGTACTAACCTACTGCTACGGTTGTGCCTTATCGCGCATGATCCCAGAGATATCAGGTGGGTTTAACACTGCTCGGACATGATACTTAAGTAGAGATACGGCTTTGATGATTTTATCACGCAGGATCTCTCGCCCATTATGCCTGGCCCTCGTCAATGGTACCGGGAGTTGTTCTTTGACCACCCTGACTACAACCCGAGCGGCCCCAAGCTGCCTCAGGTTTACACGAACAATTCAAAACAAAAGATCAAATGCATATGTAAGGCGTGCTACAACTTTCTGATAGAGGAACAGTTAGCCTTGGACCGAAAAGAGGTCGAAGCGGGCACTCGAGCAGTATGCCGCGAGCGCAGTGCAATTATCACAGCCAGTAAGTATCAATTCATTTCGACACTCTCGTTTACTGATGTCGATGTTTTTTCAGTGTGGTCGGCTCCTCAAGAGCCTAAAGATTGTCGCGTGTGGACATCTAGCCACCGTGACTCGCTTCTCTCGCATTTGAAGCACTGTCCTCGAGTGCCTGAAGAAATCCGCCGTCGTGCAGCCACCGCGCTCTTGACTCAAGCGCAGGATACTACCAATCCTGCCGAATCTGATAACGAAGGTCCACCGCTCACCATAGTACCTGTAACGTGGGTGCCGGCTCCGCCTCCAGCGGCATCTTCTGCAGCTGGCCCTTCAACGCCTGCTAGATCCACCTTTCACTCCCACCCAAACCCAACTCCGCTCTCAGTGTCAACAGGTTCTTTCACGGGGGTTCCCCCACCATCGATTTCGGCGACCTCTGCATCTCCTACCCCGTCCCCATCCCCTGCCACGGCTCTCGGTATCACCGGTCTACCGTATGTATCTCAAGGCGGCTCACCCTCGTACTCACCATCTCCTACTGGAACTATTCCTATACAACAATTTCCCTCGAGTATTGCTGTGCCTGCTTATAAGCGTCAACGTCCAATCTCTCGGAGCGCTTCACGAGATTTCACCCCGAAGACAACACAGCCGGTCTGGTCTGATTCAGACCAACACGACTTTGACAAGCACATTGCTCGTGCAACCGCTTCAGCAAACCTCCCGCTACGTTGGGTCGAGGATCCTGAAGTCATTGCGCTTTTCCAGCGCTTCATACCCGCCGCTCACATCCCTTCGCGCAAGGTTCTTACAAAACGGTTGATTCCTACGGAGGTCAACAATCTCCGTACTGCGAGCCATAACAAAACCGTTGGGGCACTGGCCACGGGGCAAGCCGATGGATGGTCGGGTGGTAATTTCCACCATTACCTGGCGTTCATGATGATCGCCGATGGCAAGGTGAGTCGCCGCACCAACCTGTGTTTCGAGACCAGCAGAACTTTATTAATTAAAACTTCGTTCTAGGTTAAGACGGTCATGCTCCACGATGCCTCCTCCGAGCGCAAGGATGCTAATAAGCTCCTCGAACACATGCTCCAAGCTCTCGAGACCATGGAGCGTGACCACAAAGTCACCGTCATTGGCTTCACGACAGACTCTTCGGGTGAATCCTTGAAGGCGCGCAAGCTTCTCAAGCAACTGCGTCCAGACTTGATTGTTCTCCCTTGTTATGCTCATCAAGTAAGGTTTCAGAGGCTTCATTTACATGCTGCCGGTGTCTAATATTTGACTATAGGTGAATCTTGTTGTTGGGGTCTACTTCAAGTCAGGCGCACCTTTCCTCAAGTATGCTGATCAGGCTGACGAGCTGATCACTTGGCTCCGAAGCAAGACCTATGTTCTTGCATTGCTTCGTGATACTCAAGTCAAGGACAACCCGGACAGAACCCCTCTCAGTGTGATTCGCGCAGTCCTCACTCGATGGATTGCTCATTATCTCGCATATACTCGCCTTCTCGAGCTGCGTCCTTCCCTTCAACATATGGTGGATGACGATGACTACCGTGGAACCAGCCAACTCGTCGACCCCAAGCTGAAACGCGCTGCGAAGGCGAAGGCCCAACATCAGCAAATCCATGAAAAGTTGACAAGGCCATACAAGGCCTTGTCAAGTCGCCAAAGCTTACAAGGCGCCACCAGGGCCACCAGCCCTTCCATAACCACCATGTACTTCCCAAATCCAGGTAAGGTTGCACTATCTCGGGCGACTTTATATGGCTCGCCAACCATCCGCATCTTTCACAAGGCCATGTAAGTTTCATGAAACACAGGTGACTACTGCTAATGTTATGTACCGACTTCTACGGCTAGGTCTGGAATTACGATGACTCCTGCAAGATAAAAGGTATCGCAAGCTTTTCTTATGTCATGTAACCGCTGGTATGATTCTGTCCATGTGAACCAGGATTGGTGACTGATATAAGGCCTTACTGTTACTGGTAAACATTCTTGTGGTCGCTCGAAAGGTTGCAAGGAAAGGTCACATATTGTAAATTAATTGTGATTCATGTATTTGTATATACATCAGAATGGAGATGTTTTAGGCAGAAGTGATATTGACCGCAACCGTTGCGGCCATGCGAGCGCGCTTTCGCTGAGCGATGAGACGGTCAGGGGCAGAAGCTCGAGTTCTTCTTTTGGCACGTTTCGTCGTGAAAATTTTTCTGCAATACATAGTATAAGTCTCATGGAGGTTGAGGAGAGTGACAGAGATCCAATTCATACTCATTGAAGTACTTTATGGTCGCCTGATCTTTTTCAGAGTCAACGGCGCTGACGATGTTCCAGAAAAATTCTTCGTGGTCGAAGTCACGATCCATAGGGCTCCAATCTTGCGCACTACAAATTGCGAAGCGCGCCTAAGATTCGTTGAGTTATTTATGAGCTGCTACTGAAGATAGAGGACCGGATGTACTGTACCTGCACGGCCGCATAGGCAATTGCGCGCGATGTAATCGTCGTCATCCCAATAAGCTTGGCGACCGGCGGTTTCCCCTTCTGCTCGCCAGGTCCTGAATTCCATGATGCCGGCCCGGTGAATATATGTTTGACGACCTGAATCAACACATTAGTACATGAAGAGGACAACATCTACAATAGTCACATACACGCAGGAGTAGATGGCCCCGGAAAATGTCAGTGAACTCGTCTTCCGGGTCAAAGGCGCGGCCGTCAGGATACAGGAAACGAGGCCAATCATCTGCCGTTATCTCGAGCGTGCCATCTTCGATGTCCAGAAGGGTCCTACCAAATTGAAGTTAGCTAAACATCGGGGCGAACATGACTGACTTACTTCGCGTTCGCGGTATACTCGAGAGGGAGGAGTAGATGAGCAAGTTGCTCGTGCTTCCACCCGCGTAGCGCCTTCACTCTTACGTCGCTGAGAGCAGGGGTCAGTGGAATGGTTATGTCGTTGTGAATATATCGGACGATGGCAAGTTTAAGACCACTGGTGTCGTCGGAGCGCGCATGTGCACGACCTTCTTGAAGCTGGGCGGCAAAGGGGCAAACAAAGGTGAACAACGTGTCAACATGACTTAGCCGAGCAAGTTCGACCATGAACGTACCTTCGCAGGTATGTCGCTCGTTCTCAATTCACGACGTTCTGCCAACGCCATGATCTCTTGTCTGAACCCAGGGATCTTCTCGCAGAGGATGACCCAGCTCGCGCGACGTCGCTCGCGTCTGCAGCGTGCAAAACAACTGTGAGTCTTACATGTCTGATGTGCCATCTGAACGAAAAACTGACTGTATAGCCTCTAATTGCGCCGCTTCGTCCTCTGACTCATTGTCTTGAGGCCCGTCGGGATATTCATCGAATACGCTCGTTGCAGATCCTCCACCTCCGCCGGGCCCATGGCCTTTTTGCTGCCCACTGGGCGCATTGCCGCCTCCAACTATACCTTCAGGAGCAGGTGTTCCATCCTCATCTGACACGTCAAGTATCGTCGCTGCCAGCTCCAGCTCTGCACGAACACCCTCCTCAATCACCTCCGCAATGGAATCCCAGGGTTCTCCCAAACGGCAATACATGCGACCATAGGCCGTATAGTCCGTTTCGACCTCGCCATCATCCTCTGAGGATGAACCATGAATGGAAACTATGTCAGACCTACAACACGTGCGACGGGTGAGCCAATTGCAGTCTCCAATGCTACTTTCTGACATACTTGGGGATACTAGTGACGCTTGTAGTTAACCTATTCAAGCCATGCCTGGTACCCTGCAAGCAATGTGCTCGGTAAGCTGATCTACCACTGATAAAGATAGATTAGTAAGTATTCTCACTGTGAATGTCCCCAGTTGCTCTAGTGTTTTACGTGCAGGTGTTCCAGTGTTAACCCCTATCCCAGACAGTGCCGGGCTGGTGTTGGCAGCTGACGGAGCCGATGCAACCTGAGGGGCAGCCACAGGAGATGGTGCGGCCTGAGGGGCAACCGCAGGTGCGGCCTGAGTGGCTGAGGAAGGAGATGAGGATGTCGCCGGCTGGGTAGGTAACGGTTGAGCACGCTCTTTAGCGAGAGGCTGAGGCGTGATGGACTCTGCGGCGTCAGCTGAAGACATGGATATGCCTCCGAGCGCAGCCTTCGCGGCGGCGGATGCAGGCGGATGTGCTGATTCTGCAGTGAGCGGACCCTCATCCGCTACAGGGTCGGTCAGTGCCGCGCCCTGTGCCTTCTCAGCACTGGCTCTGGATGTCCGAGTCTTACTCTTGCCGCGGGCAGTCTTGCCTCCTCTGCGCGCCATCGTTGACGGAGTGAGAAGGAGAAGGGTGTGAGTGAAGGGTTTCGTTGTCAATTTTTATGCCAGCCCCTCATATCGGACACGTCGGGACCCGGTCAGTTCCAAATCATATACAGTAACCCTAGTTTGGTTCTAAACCCTTGTCCTGATCTCTCGGTGAGTCGCATAATCTTATTGGTTCTCGATGTTGTCCCGAGTGTTGATTTAACATTTTTCTGCCTCAACCGCCAAAATACCCTCTCCGAAATCTCTGGCCTTGTTGCTTGTGTTTGCTTCTGCTTGCTGCTCAAGGTTCCGGTTCCCCCCGTGGCTTCTGTGCTCGCCCCGCAGCCCATTAGCATCGAGGACTTGGCCGCTCACGGAGAACTCATTACGGTCAAGGCAGGCTGTTTGTGCTCGCCCCCGCAATGCGGGCCCCCCTCCTCCTCGTACTTGTCATCTTATTCTCCCT
>MU275287.1:0-68561 GCA_022160315.1 Panus rudis PR-1116 ss-1
TACACCGCAACTTTGCGCTTAGCTGTACACAGGTCTTGCGTGCAATGTGACCACGCGACACGTGCCACATCCGTTCGAGCTGACCGTGATGTCCCAAACATGTAAAATACGAAGTTTGGGGGACGTCAGGGCACCTGCGTCTGGTTGCGACGTCGATTCAATAGGACGAGACGGCCTATTTGACAGGTATTTTACAGCTGCATTTTGATATCAGTCTCAGACCGAAGCTCGCAGTAGCTGTCGGATCCAGCTGTTGGATACCTCAGTCTCAGGTCTGTAGATTGTACCCTTAGAGCTGACTCTTGCCACTCGCGGTGAGGGACCATGTGATGGAATAATAATAGCATATATTCAAGGATTAAATGTATTAAAATGCTCTATGCAATGCGCAAATGTGACCCTTTCTCTGAAAACATCTGACATCCTCACTAAGCTCGTCAAGCACAGCTCCATGAGGGCCCAGATACCTGATCCTCCCGCACGTCCTCGCCGATTGTTGCAGCATCCGAAACCTTCTGGGCCACAGAAGTCACTGAAAGACTGTTCGCCAAGTCCTTGGCCTCGTCGGAGTGGCCGAATGTTTCGTAGTCCCTGTCCAGTGCTTTCGTGAAAACCCTTACATCGCACAAAGCAGCATGAGGTCAGCAAGGTACTTAAGCAGCCAGGTACTATGAGAAACACGTACTGCGTGATCCTCTGTGCAACTTTTGGATGACCATCATATTTATCGCGCACGGCTTTGAGGTTTGCGTCGACTTTCTCCCAGAACTTGTCCTTGCCATCGGGCCGCACGCGGCCAGCTCGGACTTCTGTAACCATGGTCTCCCTCTGTCAACCAATGATTGGTACAAGCATTCAGCGCACGCCCCAATGAACTAAATAAATTGCTTACTATATATGCAAACCTGGCGCACAGCTGAACAGTAACCACGACTGTAACTTTACCCGCCCTCTTCGCTGCACTTGCGGCAAGCGCTTTCGTGAACGACACAATATCTTGAGCTCCCGTGAATTTTCCTGTACTTTGGTCGTACTTGCCCAGTGAAGCCCACACCTGCAATTTGTAAGTCACGATGACAGCGGCACTAACAACGTGAAGATTCTAAGGCGAAGCGCACCTGTTTCTTCATGGTTGACCTGAGTGCCGTGCAACGGCTCTGTATAGTACGAAAAATCTTGTCGTGCTTCACAGAATTGTTCTTGACCTCGGCTGTCAAACCATATTGAGGGTGCCGTTCAAGGATTTTCTGCAGTGATTGAGTTTTCAGACTCCGGCGATGACACGGTTAGAGAGCAACTTAATGAGGGAACTCACTATAACGAGATCTGCAGGAGTTGTTGGCTCAGTCACATATGCGCCGAGCAATGGCGACAGAAGGACCATGTTAGCGTAGCATTCCATCTTGGACTATTGCAATCGTGCATAGTAGAGAGTCTACATGTCAGTAGTGACACACCACGGATTTGTTGCGCAGCTTACGGAAAGTGTTGTGGGGATCTGGTATCCATCCTCTGACGGTGCGCTTGAGTTGTGCGCCTCGAGCTGCTCAGTAACCTTGAGTAGCGTGCCTGCTAAGAATATACCCTGTTCGATGGGTGAGAGCTATGACAAGATGTATTTTCAGAGTCAATGTACTAAACTCGGACTATTTCCGCATCTGACCTTTGCAAACTGCGTAAGTTGCTCAACGCTAGCGGTCTTCAACCGAATATGGCGACGTAAGGACTCGATAAGCTGGGAGGTATCATCAGTGGACACGGTGCGCTTCCTCTTCGAAGCTAAAAATGAGAGTTCGCCGTCATCCTGAGGTGAGTCAGAGCCGGCATCATTGCTGGGGCTTCCAGAGCGACTGGAGCCTTGGCTTTGCGAAGTGGCTTGAGGCGCTGAGTGCACTTCATTGCCGTCCGAGTCACCCGGTCGCAGGGAAGGGTGCAAAAGCTCGAGGGGAATTTCCTCGGGGCCATGTGCATCTTTGCGATGGGGAGAAAGTGGAGGACTGCTGGGCGGAGAGCTGTCAATGTCAAGAAGACTGTCATGTAAAGTAGCTTTGACAGGTGTCCGCATTTCGAGCGAGCGCGGAATGAATAAATATTTAAGGGATAGTGGGGAGTGTGTAGCCTGAGGACGAAAAAATGAGAGTTAAAGTGTGTTTTAATGTGCTGGCCCTGACAACGAATCAAACCACCCACTCATGCACGTGCTGTCAGTGCACGATTCAATTTGGAAGGGTCTGTCATTCAGAAAGTTTTGACCGTCTCTGAAGACACAAGGCAGACCTTCCCTGACTCGAAACTTACAATATTTTGCAAGACGTATGCCCCCCACTCGCGTAACTGTTGCACCAGACAGTAAGTCACCAATAGAAATACACCCGGGCCCGGCGAGCTGTCAATATTGACAGAACTCTGCATGAACTCCTGTCAACTCCAGATTGGGAAGAGGTTAGCTCGACAAATAAAGTCCGCTGCCTTCCCTGCACTGCTCGCTATGGAGAAACACTTGTTGGAAAGACTGGACGGGGTCGGCATGTAACCTCCACTAAACATGTTCGCGCTATCGGTGGCCAAGATCAATCTCGACCGTTGTATCCAAATGCAGCGGAACTACTCACGATCCCCATGACTTCTGGGACTGGCAGTCCCGGGTCCTCGTCTGTCCCTCCAGTTGAAAACCTTTGTCTGGCGGAGCAATTTAGCGGGCCCGACGTGCAGACGCAGCCAATGAATCTGCCAGGTTTGAGTCTGGATTCTGAGTACGACCCTTTTGCAGACATCTTTGCCACCGGCGATGGTGGAATTTGCGATGCGGATGGGCGGCCAATCGAAATATCGGCAGGGATAGAGTTTGGAACCAGTTCTATACGTCTCGCCTCCCAAATCCGAGAGCAAATAGACACGGGAATGCTTGATCTATCGAGGACCATCAACATGGACAACGTTGACGAGCTCTTTGATGATGATCTCACCTTATCCAGTGTTGCTCAGAGAGAACTTCTGTCTGGTATGTGTCATTTTGATATAAAGGTGGCAGAAAGAAGCCTGAGAATGTTGTCGCTACGCAGGAGTTCAAGACTCTGCGTCCGATATAGAGAATATCGAAGCCACATTGTTAGGACATGCGGACTTCGAAGAAGGTGAAACTGGGGATGCAAGATGGTCGCCATATCCTTCTAAAACGGCGAGTTACTATCAGTCTCATGCATATTCTCGCTAACAAATAACTTACATTTGCTAGATGTTTATGCTTGATCTGTTGGATAACTTACCCAGGCTGCGGCTATCTGACGATCACATGAAAACAATCCTTTGGGTCATGAAGGAGTGCGGCACACCAAATGTACCTGCTTTCTCTGCATTACGTGCGAAGCAAACACAGCTTACGAAGGAGCTCGGTGTTTGGACATCACACCATATGTCTGCTATGGGCCACCGATTTTCTGCTAATGCCCCTGCTGAAACATTTCGCTTGGTGCGTAGCAATGTTTCATTGTGTGTCGGCGCAGACCACATGTTTACTTGTCAATGTCTCAGGATTTTGCGAACCCCTTTGTGCGACCTCATATGGAGTTCTATCCGGAGGTCAGCTCATGCGTATCCGAGTTCTGGCAAGCTGGAAAATTGCTGAATGAAGACGTACTGGATCGGCTTCAACCCATGTGGGCAGACTGGACGCGGGCAAAGCACCGTCATTACTACGTGAAAGAGTTGGCGAGGCTAGAAAATAATCAACTCGTCATTCCTCTTATGTGGTATAGAAAGGATGGCGCTATTTGGGCAGATGCATACAATGTAACACAAGAAGGCGGCGTACGGGTACGTTCTGCAAGTCTTAATCCTATTCGAGAAAATACTTACTTTGTGGTATTGGTTTTATAGGGGACTTCAAACACCAGTTCCGAGTCTGAACCTTGCGTTGATCTTCTCCGAGTGGATAGTTCCACCATTGTCACAATCCGTGCAACAGACCTACGCCACAACGTCCTTGATTTACAGGCACAGGGATTGAACATACAATTCACGCAAGACTCACCTGACGCCTTGAAAGAGATGCCGCACCCATTGCGAAAGATCGCTAAAGGGCGTGCGATGTTCTCGGTTAACATGATGGTCTGGAGCGATGATGTTTCAGGAAATCGTAGTAAACAATACAATCCTCACACCAACGTGTATCTCGCAAACTTGAGCCTTCCACATCGCAAGCTTCAGCAGGAGTACTTTGTGCGGTTTTGCTCAACCTCTCCACATGCGTCCTCCTCTGAACAAATGAATGCGGTTGTGGAAAACATGTGAGTAATTTGTTTCGCTGACTTGTATTCCTTACTGTCATTGACTGTGTTATGGTGCACTGCAGAGGTGAAAACAATTGGCACGAAACATACGACTGTGAGCTGAACGAAGAGGTCATGTTCCGTATCATTCCGCGCCTGCTACCTGCCGATAATCCACAACAGTCAGAAACGTGCTCCCATATTGGGCTGAAGGGGAATTTCTTCTGCCGCCGCTGTGGTGTCGGAGGGAAGAACGAAGTCAAAGAAAGTAACGAAGGGTACCACGCCCTCTTCTCGGTGAGAATGAGTTGATTTGTCTGTTTGTGTTTTATTGCGCTAACAGATAAACGGGACGGTTCTGTTTTCACTAGCCTGGCACTCCTCGTACGCCTCAAGAAACTGTGGCTGCAATTGAAGAACAATTGCGCGCCGCATGCCTTGGTGTTCAGGAGACGGTCAACACATTGCAAGCACAGACTGGGGTGAAAGATAAGATTGCTCAGCATTGGATAAGTATCCTCGTACCTAAAGCACGAGAGCTTCAGGCTCAGCGCATACGCAATACTCACACATGCGATGCTCGATTGCGGAACGATCATATCCCTGCGGAAGTAAAGCAAACCATACGACACGAACTGACGGAGAGCATCCAGTGCGAATTATTTGCCTGGCTCATACAGCAACCTCCGGCAAGCTTCAATGCGTTGCCTCCTTCTTCGCGTAAGTACTTATCCTTGTTTGGACCACTGCCAGGGCTAAATTGTAATGTCTACCGACAGCGTTGCGGAACACATTGCGCCCAGGTGATCACTACAACCCCCTTCTTGGGCAGCGGAGCTTGAACGTCCACCGTGATACGCCGGGGGAAATCTTACACACTTATCTGCTTGGGCAGGACAAATATGTGTGGTATGGGACAAGCAGTACCTGGACTGATAAGAAAGACAGTCTTTTTGCAGTCCGCTTGCAATCGTCCTCAACAGATGGTCTTTCGATTCCCCCAATTCGTGCGCAGTACTTAGTCCAGTACAAGAACTCCCTCATAGGCAAACATTTTAAAGTCCTGCAGCAAGTCGGTGTCTTCCATCTCTATGGACCAGATCTATGCACCCCCTTGATGTATCAGCTCTGGAAGGCTACCGGTGAACTTGGGGCTATGCTTTGGATGCATACGATTCGTGATATGGATGAATACTTGGTATGTGCGTTTTAGTGTCTACGTTCACTTCCCACTCAATCACGGCCAACCTTGCTTCCACACACTGGCACTGACTTGTAAATTGCACAGGAGGACCTCGAGATTCTGATCGCAAATGTTCTTGACATCTGGGCAGAAGTCGATCCAGCGAGGATTATCGTCAAAGCGAAACTTCACGTTCTCGCTCATACTCCGCAGGATGTTCGCATGTTTGGCCCTGCGATTCTGTACTCGACGGAGGTTTTCGAGTGCTGGAATGCTATTTTTCGACTGTGCAGTGTCCTTTCAAATCACCATGCTCCCAGTCAAGACATCGCTCGCACATTGGCGGATGTTGAACGGTTCAAACATCAGGTAAGCGGAGGTTGGTGGAAGAATGAGCATGGTGTATATGTGACAGCGGGTGAGCATGTACGCACGTTCATGCTGCAGAACACAAGTTTGCAGAGGCGTCTTGGTTGGGCGGAGCCGTCTTCTCGGGTTAAAGGCAAGTTATCTACATTGCCTGCCAGTGCGAGTACCTGCGCCACTGGCATTTGCAGATCGCCATCCGAGTCAGCATTTCCTCTGTATGCTAATAACAGTGTATGTTCTAGGTGCCGTGCAACCATTTCCTCGTGACAAACGCTCCCGAGCATATCCAATACTTACATGGCAACAAGCCGTTCGCGATTACTTCCCTGCAAGTGTCAGTGACTCAATACCGGGTCCTCCCAATTCCAACTCGGAGGAGATGTGGTATCCGTGCAAACATCTCATTGCACACTCTGAGGACATTGCAAAGGAGGACTCCTGGGTCTTCTTCCGGCATTTACCACCAGGAGAGCAGCGTAACGGAGAGTCAGCTGAACTCCCAATTCCTCTGAGTCCAACCGTATGTCGCTACCTTGTCAGCGCGAGTTCACTCACGGCCAAGAGTTGAAATTATAATATCTGTACAGGATGTAACTGGTGTCCGAGTCGGACGCATCAAGCGAATCGTGACACTTCACAGGTGTCTCGGTACAGATGGTCCATGTATACGCAACGGCTCACTTGCTGTCATAAAGCAATATGAAGTTGCAGGCGAACCTGACGCACGTCTCAACATGCCAGTACTCACAGCGCACAAAGATGAGCCATTCATCCTTGTCAATCCACAGGTTGTACACTTCCCCATCCATTCTGCTCTTAAGCCATGTTTCTGACCCCTTGAGATTGAACAGGACATTCTGTTCGTATTCAATGCGCAGCATGATTGCGAAATGGGGTCATGTAAACCGAACGCACACGAATTTGTGCGGGAGGAGCGTCAGCTGACAGAGCGAACAACAGTGGCTTTGAAGCACACCGATTTTGACCGCTATCTCATGAATATGCATGCTCTTCACAATGCCGACCTCATCCGGCAGTCATTGCCTCGACATCTGTGGAAGCCAGTACCTTATCTCAAAGATAGGGCAGCAAGTCATGCCCAGTTTGCGGAGAAGGTGCGCGAAGTACGACCTGCAAAGCGGGCTGAAGCAGTCACGAAGGCGGCCGAAACACGCGCTCGAAAGCAGGCAGCGGCAGCAGCACGAGCACAGGAGCAGGGGTCAAGAAGCAGATAGAATGGGATTCCATTTCATGAAGATGGAGTGGTAGACATAGGCTTGCTTGTATTGTAGCTACAAATCATCTACAATTCGTCTCGCACGAATATCCTGCTTTACCAACACCTCCAGCCCGTCGACAATCTCTCGCATGAGGTAGAGGCCACCTCTCTGCATCCCAACCTCCATATTATATGTGCCATAAATAAACATTCCAGCGGCCTCTACAAGGTGCCTCGCAAGCTCTAGTTCTTCATGCTGTAAGTGGTTGGGGTTGTCGGTGGGGATGGGGAATGGAGCCTGGGCGGACAGTTCTCGCATGGTGCGGCAAAAGGACATTGCGGCCACGCGTTGCTCTGGGGTTTGTGGTATGTATTCAACGGGATGATCCTCCCAGAGCGGTCTGCGGCGCGAGAGGATGGGGAGGCAGGCCCAAGATATACCACGCGCAAATTGTGGGCCCGCGACAACATCAGCCAGATCTCTACGCCAGGACGGGAATTCCCCGTACCCATCGCTCCCTTGACGTCCACCTTCTCGGATGTGATCGAAGAGGATGACCCTTGGATGTTGGGGTCTCGGCGAGGGTATACCGTCGTTGGCCTGAGGCGCATTGGAAACATGCGCAATGCATTGGGGCCCAGAACTCTCCTCAGACGAGGAGGTATATTCATCCGAAGAGCCTGTGCATCATTATTTCTTAAGCAAAAGCCGAGGGCAGGCGCACCAAGGCACGTACCAATGTTAACAACCTCTGTGTTTACGGGGGTCGCTGTACTTGAGTGAACTTCACCATTGGGGAGGATATGACTGCAGAAGTCAGTCAGACAATCTGAGCTCCATATGACAATAACTCACTGTTCAACCATGTTGCGGGCACAATAGCTTTGCGTTGATGACCAGACCAACTGCGCAAGTCAAGAAACTTGGTGAGGAATACGAGCGCGCATGCCAGCTCATGCGCCCCGAGAGCAGCGGTCCCAGGAAGACTCTGGATGCGGAAAGGGCGATGTTCGAGAGCTCATGGTGACATCGCAAGGATGTAGAGGCAGACAGCTGTTGCAGAGCTGCTGGTGAGCACTCGAGAAGATGTTGAGGATCACGACCGCAGATAGCACTGCGCGTCTCGTACAGATCGACCCCCACGTGAATCGGTGATAGCAGAACAGCACTATCTGAGATTCGAACCAATGGCCTCTCAGAGAGGTGCGTTCAACCTCATTCAGACGTAGGGATTCCACATTTAGTATACATCTTTTCTCGATACAAAACTTAGGTGGAACCAAGTTGGCGGTGTAGAAGCAGAGCTCGACCATGATACCAGCTTCAAGCAAGCCTATGCATGGAAGCAGATACTATCTGGCGTTAGTTGTCTTGAACATAGAACTCACCGGTGAAAGTAAAGACGCAAAAAGCGATGAAGAAAAAGGGCTTGGTAGCCTTTGGTAGCTAAGCGAAAGTGATAGACGACACGGGCGTCTATGACGGTGGCATGTCAGAATCCTGCGCAGTGTTACTGAACGTTACTGAACGCTTTCCTCTTATCCTTCTCGCCGTTGTCGAACACATTCCGAGGCCCAGGGTTGCTGGGTTGCATGGACGGTCATCAACATTCGCTTTCTGCTGGCTCATCATCCTCGTCCGCAATCGACCTCACTGGCACGCCCGCCGGCATTGCTAATTCTGGTCCATCCTCCCCCGCGCTGAATCCCACAGACAGCTCAGGCAGTATTGCGCGCAGAAGACTCAGTTGGGGTCGCGTAGAAGCTGGTCAAGACCCCCTTGGTTTCCAGCTGGATTCCTCCTCTTCCGAGCCCCAGTCAATCTCGCGTGCAGGGTGGTCTTTGAGCGAGAACCCGTTTGCTTCCCCGGTCGATGATGACCTCCACCACGACTTCTCCTATCGCACTGCTGCACGTGTCAATACCTACACCTCTCAGCCAGGCCCTTCATCTGCATCCCTTATTGGTTTCATGTATGGTCACCGAGACTCGGACTCCCAGCGTGAGGACGACGAAGCACATCTAACCAGCAACATGTCGCGCATCGGTTCGAATGGGGGATGGGACCAGTCAACTGAAATGGACCCCGAACGCTCAGGTATAAGCACTCGGACTGGGAAGACAGCAGGCCGGTATAATCAGTCTCCGTCCCCGCTAAAGAAGACGGGCTCAAGGCTAATGCAAGTCTCCCGCAACCTCCGCCGCGCTTCATTGCGTGTGGTGAACTTTGCTGGAGCGGGTCTTGACGATCATGTCCGTCTTGCTGATCGGGACGGTATATCATCTCCCCAGAACGAAGACGATGACGGCGAGGAAGATAGCGAGGAGGCATTACCGGACCTGGCGTCTGCTTTGCCTATTCGTGGTCGCACCCTGGGCTTCATGGGCCCGACGAGTAAGGTTCGACTGGCTATGTACCGTATGCTCGTTTACAAGTCAGTTTTGATCCTCTACCTCCAAACGTCATAAGCTAATATCATATTCTAGATGGACAGAACCTTGTATTCTGCTGCTCATTATTCTAAATGCTGTAATTTTAACGGTCCAGGCGGCCCATTCAATAGCACCTTCCCCAGACGACGGACCAGTTCGTGTATCCGGGTACTTTCATTCTTGGGAAGACTACGCGCTTTTCGTCCTGTTCATCCTCTTCACGTATGTCCTTTTCCTCGTGTAACCACCGTGTATGGTGTGATGTGCTGGCCAGCTTACAAAAGAATGTTTCAGCTTGGAATCATTCGCTCGAATAGCCGTCAGCGGCTTCCTACTAGACCCCGAAATTCCGATATCGTTGTTATTCACCTCACCCTTCTCTGGCTATCAAGATTCCGTCATGCCGCAAACATCAACAACGGATCCTAATGCATCCTTGGCACGGCAGGGATCCCTCAACCGCTCGCTATCTGCTCGACGCCCTGGTTCAAAGCTTACGATTCGTGAACGATGGCATCGGTTTCTGGACAACATTTCACGACCTTTTGTGCTTAGACATCAACTCCCGACGCTTCCCGCCCGCGATGCTATTTCCTCGTCAACACCTACGACGAGAAGACGTTCCGATACCGTGCAATCGAAAACACCCATGATGGAAAAAATGGAACACGTACATTCACATATCCGACATCCCTCTCACCCTTCTTTTCTGTCTACAGCATTCAAATCCGACAACGATGATATCCTTTCCCTGCCCTTTCGACTCAGCGTACAACGATCACGACAGATGACAGAACGGAATTTACCGTATTTGCGGCAGAGTTGGAATAGGGTAGATTTTGTGGCTATCCTTGGGTTCTGGGTTTGCTTTGCGCTGGCTATGACGGGTGTTGAGAGGGGAGATTATCATATTGGCATATTTCGAGCTTTGAGTGTGCTTCGCACTGCGCGGTTGCTTGCGATTACTTCTGGTACAACGGTAAGGAAATTCTATCTGAATCATGGTGGTATAGTGAACTTGACCTTTTTATTTGCCAACTCAGACTATCATGCAATCGTTAAAGACCGCACGACCGTTACTCGCCAGCGTAGCGTACTTTGTGCTCTTCGCCATGATCCTATTCTCGTGAGTCCCGCTTCAGTAGTCCCACCTACAAACCGGAAAAGCAAACCATTCTCCCCTTTTTTTCTCACAGCATCATTGGTATCCTATCATTCAAAGGCTCTCTCAAACGAACTTGTCATCTTCTTCCCACCCTTGGGGAAGACGAAATCGTCTTCGACGAACAATTCTGCGGAGCATATATCGACCCTAATACGTTACAAGAAGTGGGCTATCTCATGCCGAATGGTGAGCATGCGTCTCCGAAAGGGTTTGTTTGTCCTCTTGGACAAATTTGCAAGGTATGTCTCCATCCGCGTGAAGAAATAACCAAGCGTGTTCTTGCAAGCTCAATGGTTGGTGGTTGCTTCGTTGTAGGAGAACGATGAGAACCCGAATTCGGACCTCACGAGTTTCGATACGATATACTTTGCTGCCTTGCAGGTTTTCATAGTCTCTTCTGCCAACGGGGTAAGTTCTCTCAATTCAATACCTATGGAACATGCATATATTGACGGGTTGACTTCTGTTGCTCAGTGGACACCGCTGATGTACCAAATGATGGACTCCGAATTCTACGTATCTTCGCTGTTCTTCATCGTCTGCATCATCGTGTTGAATTTCTGGCTCATCAACTTGTTCGTCGCGGTCATTACGAACACGTTCTCTGCTATCAGAAAGGATACCCAGAGAAGTGCTTTCGGTGCTGCTCCGTATGTTTTCTCAATTCTCAAACAGAGTAACGCGAGACTCACAATCTGTCGCACTTGCAGTCTAGCGCCACGAATTGACGAGAGCGAAGAAGGATGGACCGTCGTCGACGGTCGGCGAGTCTTCAAATCCAACCGTGTCAAAGAAGTCTATGAAAACATCCGATGGTGCTGGGTAGCTCTCGCGCTCGCCTCTCTCGTCCTTCAAGCCACACGAACAGTCGACATCAGCCCCATGCACGCAGAGATCCTAGACAAAGGCGAGCTAGTGCTCACCATCGTCTTCGACATCGAAATCTTCGTCCGGATGATAGCGCATTTGCCCGATTGGAGAAGCTTCTTCTATTGGGGTCAGAATTGGTTGGATTTAGTATTGGCGATTGGGTCGACTGTTATTCAGATCCCGGTGATTCACGATTCGAGGGCGTATCCTTGGTTGACGATGTTCCAGTTGGCGAGGTTTTATAGGGTCATTTTGGAGATTCCTAGGATGAAACCTTTGTTGGTGAGTTGCAAGCATTGCATTTCTTTGACTATGTCTCTCTGATTTAACTACTCTCAAAAGCTCGCCGTGTTTGGTAACATGTACGGTCTGGCCAACATGACCCTCTTCCTGCTCCTCATCAACTTCCTCACCGCCCTCGTTGCCGTTCAACTCCTCCGTGGAGACGTCCCTACTGGTGATTTCATCGACTGGGGAGAAATCTTCAATGCCTTCTTGGCTGCATACAATGTGTTCTCGTCTGAGAATTGGACAGACGTGTTGTATGGGTCGGCTGTGCCCGAAATTCCGCTACGACAATCTGCCATCATTATTCTGTTTATCTCAGGCTGGTTCTTCTTCGCCAACTGTAAGTCCATCATCTATCGACTCGAACGGATGTCGAGGATGCTCACAATTTACTCCTCCTCAGATATCGTGCTGCAGATGTTCATTGCCGTCATTAACGAGAACTTCGACGTTGCCGAGGAATCAAAGAGAAGTCGTCAGGCATCGCATTACTGGGCTTCACATCGACCACAGGAAGCTCGTGCTGCATGGATCCGGAGGCTCAATCCCTATCGCTGGTTTGACCCGAAGCCCAAGGCTATTGCGGTTGACCAACTTCCTTCGAACCTTGTGCTACCGATGCAGAAGTCGTTGATGCAGGATAACATGCTGCCGAAGAGGGAACGGTCTACGGTAGGTTCTCGCTCGCGGTTCCAAGGGTTCCAGCCTCTGATTTTCGTTATGTAGAAATCCACCAAGGGGTGGACTGGTCCCAAACACTACCCGAGCAAGTCTCTGAACATGCTCCAACATCTATTCACGGGTGAGAAAGGCGAAACAGATGTCCCGCTTGCAACACTCCGGACGAACAGACGAGATTCCATCGGTGGTCAGAATCCGATTGACGAAGATACCGAGCGGCATTTGGAAGTGCTCGCGGCGCTGAATCCCGAGACAGCGGCAGCGGAAGACATGAACGATATCCTGAACGAACGGCGTGCTCAGAAGGCCGATTTCATTCGTGAGCATCCTACGTACGACAAGACGTTTTGGATATTCTCGCAGAAGAACCCTTTGCGGAAAATGTGTCAGAAACTGGTCTCGCCCGCTAACGGAGAACGGATCTTCGGTTCACCGCCATCACCTATCGCGCATCCTGTCTTTCAGTTGATTATTTTGCTGACCGTCATTGGTGGGATCATTATCGAGAGCTTCGCGACTCCCATCTATCGCAGGAACTTCTACCTCGAGCACGGTCTTATTCGAGGATCCTGGTTCGACATCGCCGAGGGAACCTTCGCTATCGTCCTGCTTTTGGAATTCATCATCAAGATCATCGCTGACGGTCTCTTTTTCACACCCAACTCATACATCCGGAGTATATGGAACATCCTGGACTTCCTCATCTTAGTCGGCATCCTCATCAATGTCTTGACCGGTCTAGTCTTCATTGGTGGTCTGAGTCGACTTACGAGGTCCCTCAAGGCTCTCCGTGCGCTACGGTTGATTACGCTCATAGACAAGATGCGAAGCACGTTCGAGAGCCTGATCATTTCAGGTGCTGCGCGTATATTGGATGCCGCTTTGCTCGCTATTCTGTACATGATCCCGTATGCCGTGTGGGGACTCAATATCTTCGCGGGACTCATGAATGAGTGTAACGACGATAGCGTATCGGACATCACCCAGTGTACAAACGAGTACACTAACACCGTCGTCGGTGACTCGTTCGGGTTCTTGGTCCCTCGAGTATGGGATAACCCTGCTCCATCCACGACGTTCTCTTTCGATTCCTTCAGGGCGTCGTTGCTCATCCTGTTCGAGATTGTGTCCTTGGAAGGATGGATCGATGTGATGAGCATTGCGGTCAGTATTGTCGGGAAGGACCAGCAGCCTCAGCAGAATGTTTCCCAAGCCAATGCGATATTCTTCCTCATCTACAACTTGTTGGGTGGTGTCGTGATCCTCACGCTTTTCATCAGGTACGTTCCTACCTTCCACATCCCTCTATGTCTTGCGAGGCTGAAGCTGTCCACAGTATTATCATTGGTAACTTCACGGCCAAGACTGGAAGCGCTTTGCTCACCCAACCCCAGAGAGAGTGGATCGACTTGCAGAAGCTGATTAAGCGGCAAAGGCCTTCGAAGCGTCCGAAGACTAGGCCGAGGTCGTCAATCCGTGCGTGGTGCTATGACCGTGCATCGCACAAACATGGTTGGTGGCATCGAGCCATGACGGGTCTTTTTGTTATCCACGTGATTCTCCTGATGTCTGTATCTATCCATATACCCCAACGTTCCAGTCGCTGACCTGTGACTTTCAGGACTTATACGTTCAATACCAAGACGTTCCTGGACGAGCTGCGCAGTAAGTCGCCATTCCTAGCTGACGCTACAGCTCTATCTCACCCTTCATGCTATATAGACGACTTCATCATCGTTGTCACCATCATCTACCTCTTCGACATTGTCATTCGTCTGTACGGCCTCGGATGGAACAGTTATTCTGCGAATGGCTGGAACATATTCGATATCATCGTTGCACTGGGCAGTCTGGTCACAACATTGATGGTTCGGGCTGATGCAGGAGGGTTCGCTATCGCACAGCTACAGAAGCTATTCGTCACCAGTATCGCCTTCAAGTTGGTCCAGAGGACAAACAGTCTGAACAAACTGTTCAAGACTGCAGTGTAAGTTATTTTGCTTCTGAAAAGTGCTATGCTTGACTCTTTTGCAGTGCGAGCTTGCCTACTATCCTCAGCCTGTTGAGTTTGTGGATAGTAATGTTCTTATTCTTCGGTATACTCTTCCTCGAAGTGTTCAGCATGACCAAGTGGAACACAGGTGAAGGTCGTCACCAGAACTACAACACCTTGTCCAATTCGCTCATCATGTTGGCGTTCATGACAACTGGGTAAGCATCCGCTTTCATACCTTGTGCACATTGCACTTATTCTCCGACAGTGAAGCATGGAACCAGTATATGCATGACTAGTGAGTTTGATCCTACTGCCTGTTGAGCAGTCGATACTTATGGATGCGCAGTGCCATTGTATACCCTCGGTGCACGAACTCTGCGGGAGTCCTTGGAGATTCGGATTGCGGTAGCATTGGCTGGTCGTTTGTGCTTTACATCGCATGGAACATTCTGAGCATGGTATGTTAATCAATCAATCAATCCTGATGACCGGCACATATTGATCTTCGTTATAATCCAGTACATCTTCGCCAATTTGTTCATTGGTGAGGCATTTCTATGTCTTAATGATATCTGTAGACTAATCTGTCTCTATAGGTGTGGTCGTCGAAAGCTTCTACTATGTTTTCCAGATGACTGGTGGCGCCAAGTCGATCACTCGAGAAGAGATCCGTTCTTTCAAGAAGGTCTGGGCCGAGTTCGCCAATCCGAAGACAGGATACTTGGAGCGACAGAACTTTGTTCGCTTCTTCAGTGTGCGTACCATTCCATGCTTCTCACCTGAACTGGAAAATTCACAGCACGAAATAGAGACTTACTGGGATCTTCGAAGTCCGCATCTACCCGGTCGAGTATAGTATCCCTAACCTAATGGCGAGGGCGAAAGTTCGTGATAATATGCAATCGCAATGGCCTGCCCGCATTGTGGACGGTATAAACATCGATGCTTTGAACGCGGACCTTGACAATATCGATCGTGCCGAAATCAAGCGGAGGAAGGAACTATACAACAGGTTGTACCACGAGGCCCGGATATCCCATGAACCTGGCAAGGGGATATCATTCACGAATATGCTTCTCCTTCTAGCACACCACAAGCTTATTGTTGATCGAGAAGCCCTTGTGTACGTTCACTGACCTTACATGCCGTACTATCCACTGACGCCAACTACCTCACAGCCTTAAGGATCTCGTTGTCCGGAACGAAACTCTCAAGCTAGTGACAGACTTGGTTGATTTCGACCGCGTACAATCGTTATTGTTGATGATCTCCCATCGGCGTCGATACCTTGCCATGAAAGAACAAATGCGCAGACGAACAATGCACGAGGAAGGTGAGGAGCATTTCTCAAGTATCAGGTGCTTCTCAGTCTCATTACGACCATTATCAGGCAATATACCCGAGATTGTCGTCGAGAATCCACCCAGCACTCCGCCGCCGCAAATGACTCGAGACATAACGTCCCCTGGACATGACCGGAGCCCTGAGATGCATTCCTCGTCGCGTCGACCATCACTCTACTCTCCGGAGGTTTCCTTTGCCCTGGATTCGCAGGGAGCTTCAAGCCTACATAGAAGTCGTAGGGTCAGCGATATCAGCATGCTGTCTACTGCTGACATTGGATTCCGCTCATCGTACGTTCCCATACTTCCGCTATGCTTAGAAGATAGTGTCATTTACCCCTACATTAGGTTCGATAGCAGTCGAGAATCTCGTATCAGCGAGGACGATCCTCAGAACGTTCTGTCGTCAATTCAAAATTCAATGTGGCAAGGTGAGCATCGCAGCCTTCGTATGCGTACCAAGTATGTTAACACCGTTCATCGTATCAGATCTTATGCTCGAAGCTGAAGAGGAGGAGGAGAGGTAATGTGTAAGAGTAGCATTGCTATCATTCATTCGTTATGCTTGGGGACCTACTTCGTATCGTATACTTACCACTGGGACTTTCTTTCTTGACGTTTGGGGACTACTTTATACACTCACATTCTTTGATGAGAACATCCTCGTAGCATAGCCGTATACTTCTTTTCTCTCTTGTCGTTCTCAACTTTCATCTCTCTCGTGCACAATCACAGACCATCCCTGCATTAGTACTTGTAATACCCTCGTGTTTCGCGTCATAATAATTTATCTCGGACTCACGCTAGAGAAACAACAGCAGCAACATAACTGGGGCAACATAAGTGATGCGAGAACTTGAAAGAGAGAACGAAGATGCATGATTCCGAAACTAAAGCGTTACAGACAGCATGTGCATACAAGAGATTGCGGGTAGTAAGAGCGACATAAAACACCAATGTACCTAGAGACCTCGACCCCTACCGCGCGAGGGTCTCCAGACGTTCTTAGCGGGGACCTTTTGGAAGCCATCGTCATCGACAGGGGCCTCTTCTTTGGCAGGGGGAGGAGGGTGAGAAGCGGGAGTTCCAGGTCTTGAAGGGGTCTTGCTAGCCGCTTCAGCCTCTTTGGCAGCTTGACGCGCTCTCCATCCACCTGCCTCAGCACCACCACGGCCTGCGCCGAACACAGGGGGTCGGTACTTGGGCGCAGCAGCGGGTGCGGGGCTTTCTGATCGAGGCAAGGGTGCGGCGGCACGAGTAGGGGTGGCAGGCGCGGGTGTGGACCGTCTCCAGACACTTTCGCCCTCTGCAGCGGCAGCAGGAGCACGAGAAGCGAATGGTGTGGAACGAGCTTGAAGTTTCTCCCTCTCTCGTTCTGCGGCACGAGCGAGACGACGAGCCTCGGCTTCCTCTTCTCGTTGTTGTTGGAGACGTGCACGCTCGAGAGCGGCTTGACGTTCCTCCTCGCGCTGTCTGCGGATGGCAGCTGCCTTTTCCTCTGCTTCGCGCTTCTTGGCCTCCTCGGCCTCCTGCTCCAGGCGGATACGCTCCTCCTCTTCGGCGCGACCTATTGGATGAATTATTAGTGACAAGCTCTGTAGGACAATAAAAGATAGGAGACTTACGTCTTTCCTCCTCTTCCTGCTCTCTCCGCATACGTTCTTCCTCTTCGCGCTTCTTCCTCGCCTCCTCTTCCAACCTCCTCCTCTCCTCCTCCCGTTCCTTCAAGACAGCCTGTCTCCTCTTCTCCTTCTCCTCCTCAATCTTCTTCTGCGCCGCAGCCCTCCTCTTAGCAAACTCTTCAGAGCGCTTACTAATAATCTCCTCCCTCCTCTCATAGTACACATCCAACATCCTCGCCAGCCTCTTCTTGGTCTCGAGGTCATGTTGATGTGCGAGACGAGCCGCTTCAATCCGGGCCTTTTGTGCGGCCTCGTGTGCGGCGCGGTCTTCGGCTTGTTGACGTTCGTAGTCTTGGGCGAGCAGGGGTCGTTCCTCTTTACGGTAGGCACGCTCGATATGGTCCAAACGCTTGGAGATGATACGCGTTTTCTCGGCGAGCTCCCTCTTCTCCTTCTCGAGCTGCTCGACTTGCAGACGCATGATATTGTCGGTGCTGATATCTTGCATGTTCTGTGAAAATATCGCATTAGTTCAAATTCACGATAGTAAGGTAAAAGATGAGAAGAGAGACTTACGTCGAGATCAACCTTGAGAGAACCCTTCTCCTTGAGACTCTGGGCCAACTTCCTAGCTTCCTCAGCCCTAATCTTCTCAATCTCATTCTTAGCCCTCTCGATATCCCTCTGCCTAGCCTCAGCAGCAAGCCTCCTAGACTGCTCCTCCTGTTCACGACGAAGCATCTCAGCCCGCCTACTAGCCTCTTCCTTCTCCTTCCTCACGGAAAGCTCAGAGAGCAACTCGCGACGACGAGCAACGATAGAACGACGCAATTGCAAGGCTTTGCGTTCGGCTTCGGCCGCTGCGACGAGAGCAGCGAATTTCTCTTGTTGCTCCTCCGCGCTGAGTTGAGTCGGGGGATACAACGTCGCGAGGGAGTTGTGCAAGCTCGTAGCGATAGTGCTGAGTCGAGTACGAACGAGGTCTGACGAAGAAGGTTGGATGGCTCCGACGTTGGCCATGGTGGAGGAGCTGGGATCCTCGATAGCGGCAAAGGCGTCATCGACGAAAGTGATGTTACCTGCTGCGTGGTCAACGCGGATATGCAGCTCGCGACGACGAGCGCATCCCATGATGTATGCCTCGATTTGCTCATCACGGAAAGCGGAGGAACCCTCAATACCGGTCTCCTTCAAAGGGGCGACGAGGTCGAGGATTTGAGTGATGTTGATGGAGGAGTAGACCTGGGAAAGCTGAGAGAGGAGACGGGAGAGGAGAGCGCGTTGCAGAAGGGGAAGGTACTGAGCATAGCTGCTATCGGAGGAAAGACTGGTGAACAGGGGAGCAATCGACGAGCATAACGAGAGAGGGTCGAAAGTAACTTCTAAGATATTGTACAATTCTTTGATGGGCTCAGGGCAGAGCTTCAGAACGTTTCGCGAGAGCTGTACGGATAAGGATAATTTTAGTTATTTCAATTCGTCGGTGTGAACGCTACTTTACTTACTGCGTCTTCAAGGAGAGCCTTCCGGGTGGGCGCCTTCGGGAGACCAAGGAGCGCAGTCAACCTGGAATTCTTTCCTTTCCCATCTTCGTCGGTACCCTGGATACCGACGGGAACGGCGAGCGCGCTAACGAGGACTTGGCCCGCCAAACGACGGAGTTCGTCCTGAGATTTGCCGCCCGTAGTCGTAACAACAGCGTAGTATCGCCCCCAAGCGGCGGCGTGATACAGGGCATTACCACTCATGAGGAAAATTCTCGTCAACTTTTCGTAGTAGTTGGCCATCATAGCAGGCCGGGGGGCCTTCTTGGCCATCGTAAGTAAATTGTGCACATCCTCGACGGAACGGAAGGCTTCTTGCCAAAGCTCGAGCTCGACGGCGGTATTGAGTTGAGCAAAACGAGTGTCGAGGTGGCGTTGGAGGGTGTCGGGGTCAGCAAGGTTGACGGCGTGAGTTTGGTGGGCAAATTTGGCGACGTTGGAGAGGTGCAGACGCAGTGTCTCACATAGCCTACGGAATTCGACCTTACGCTGATGCTTCAAGCAGAACTTGAATGCTTGCTGCGCTACTTGCTACAGAGGACGAAGAAAAATCCACAAATGACCTAGCAAACGACCAGAATATACTGCTTACCTGGTAGATAGCCTCTAACCGAGCATTGTTCTTTAATGTCTCAAGAGCAGTCCGGTAAGACTCCCACAAGAATTTGAGCCAAGGCGTAACAAGAGCACGATCGGTCCTATCTTTGCTCTGATCACCACTGACGGCACCCAACAAAATGCTTTCGGGTGTTTCGCTAGCTTCCAGATCATCGACATCGGTCAACGCGACCGCCTTCTCAGCCTTCTCCTGTGCCTCTTGCACTTTTCTGTCCGAAAGGGTGATGAAATGGTTGATGACGGTTTCGATCGAACCGACATTGCTATTTTGCGCAATATTCTTGTATTGCATGAGGCCTTCCTTGGCCGTCCGTCCCTTGCGCATCTCGACGCAAAGCTCGATGAATCGCAGCATGATAGGCTCGAGCGACGTGATGGGTGTCGAACGGAACTTTCTTGAGGAGAACATCTCTGTAAGAGACTGAAGGGCAGCATGAGACTGCCCGACGGAGACGAGGCCCTCAGCCTGTTTGAGGACTGTCTCCGGTTTCGAGAATGGAGCCATGATTGTAGCTGCGAGAGGCGGTCTGATTCAGTGTTTCCCCCCGCGCAGGTCGTGCTACTCACAGTGGAGCAAAGGTTATCTCAGATGTCCCTCCAGCGTTGAAGTCGTTGTAAAAGGCCTCGAGAGCGTCGGGCGAGGGGGAGGGGACACGTTCGGCGTCGTGCTGCACGGCGAGCAAGGACGAAAAAAAGTCGCAGAGCACAGTGACGAAACGCCCAGTAACATTCGGACTCCGCCAGCACTCAGGCGCCCATAATGCCCGGCAAGTACCGAACTCCGACTAGCCGATATGATCTCCGCTGATCCGTGGCTGCGTCTAAGGGTGGCTGCAGCTACCGAACTTGGCACCAGTCTCCGTCCACAAATATTGTTATCCTTCACAATGAGCTCGTCCTCGACACAACGGCTGCTGGAATCGTCTACGCTGATATCCCAAGGTGCCGAAGCAGCAAGTCTACTTGTTAGCCTCACCCGGATCTGCCCAAACTAAATCCCATCCCGGCATGTCCAGAGAGTATACAAAGGGCTCCTGCACACACCTGCACCATCCAACCCTACGCAATCGTCTCAGGGGGGCGAACCTGTCTTATTGAAATATCGATTCCACAAGCAGTATCGACATCCGACCTTGGATGCGTCGCTTACAAAGTCGAGGGTTGCGGGTGAAGCAAGGGCTCTGCTGAGATGTCTTCGGTTAGTTGTTGCTTTTTGCGTCGCGTTGTGCCTGCGGTCTCAATTCATGAGTAAAGAGCTGGAGTCAATGTTCCTGGTGTACGACTGCTTGACGCTTCAGAGGGTGTGCTCGGAATACAATGGATCGATGGGCAGAGCGTCCGGTTTCTGCTAGGAGGTGGGGCCGAAGGGGAGGAAGTGGAGGAGATCGAAGAGGGAGAAGACGATCCGGAGCACGACACTGATGATCCAAATGAGGAAGATCCTCTATCTGACTTTAACATCACTCAGGGTATGTTTCTTAACTTGTTTCGTAGATCATTCCACGAACCCCATTTCTAGATGGGGTAATGCAGCTCATCGGTAGGGAAATTGGAAAGATGCACCAAGCGGATATCATCCATGGCGATCTGACCACTTCTAACATGATGTTACGTCGTCCATCCTCCGGCAACCCCACCGAACTTGTACGTACGCGATCGTCCTAGAGCAGATCAATCTCTCACCGGTCGTTCGCAGGTCCTCATAGACTTTGGACTCGCGTATACCTCTACACTCGTAGAAGACAAAGCAGTCGACCTATACGTACTAGAACGCGCTTTTGCATCTACGCATCCTTCCTCAGAAGGGTTGTTCGCGTTGGTGTTGAATGCGTATGAAGTTCAAGTAGGAAAGGCCTGGAAGTCTATTAAGCACCGGCTCGACGATGGTAAGATGGTCCATAGTTCATCCGTCTACATTTCTGACACATCTTTCACTAGTCCGAATGCGTGGTCGTAAGCGAAGCATGGTTGGTTGAAGAAATTGAAGAAATTTGGCCATAAAATCTGAGGTCGTCGGTCGTCTGAGAAGAAACAATTGCATCTGTATTTTATTCCTAACTACCGGCTACGCTTCTACTGTAGTAGACAGCCCTGTTGAACTTTCCGCTGGGCATTGAAGAAAATGGGACCCATAGACAGCGGGTTTGAAGACTTCGAAGATCAGTGGGCGCGCACGTGGTCATTTACTCACCAGGGACGTCAGGGTTTGCTGGTGGCTTCAGCTTGAAAAGGAACGATCACAACGGACGGTGAGTGGCAAGCAAAGTATACCGCGTCGCTGAATGTCCTCCGAAGAACGAACAACTAAACTCGCGAATGCTCCCTTTGACAACCCTGATGCGGACATCATCCTTCGCACGAGCGATAATGTCGATTTCAGGGTAACCAAAGCAATCCTCGAGAATGTATCCCCCTTCTTCGCCGATATGTTCTCCATGCCCCAACCTCACTCGAGTCCTGGCATGGCTCAACCAGATACGCCACAAGTCGAGCGTGCTCCCGTCATCGGTGTCGAGGAGGACGCCGAGACGCTAGACCCGCTCTTGCGATTTGCCTATCAACAAAGCCCTGACGTCGATTCCTTGGATAAGGTAGCTAAGGTGCTCAGGTCTGCAATGAAGTATGACATTGAGCTTGCTGCCGCCCCTATGAAGCAGAAGCTGGTCGAGCTAGCATCGGACCAGCCGCAAGCTGTCTACGCCACTGCTTGCAGACTTCGTCTCGAACCTGAAGCACAAGCTGCAGCTCAGATCCTACGAGACATTTACCGGAGGATGATCTGTACCACTTGCGAGCGTCATTTTGACCCTTTTTCCTTGTTTCATAGTTTCTTCCAGGCAGCTATAGAAACGTACTCGGAAGATCTCGCTAATATCCCCGCTGGGTGCTTCCATCGTCTAATCGACTTCGTTGGCTCTGCTCATGACAAGAAGGTGGTCCTTGTTGAACCTCCACCTCCTCCGAATTATTACGTCGTCCCTCCTTCATGGCCATGGCCGAACAACCATCCGCTGTTCACGCATTGCAAACATGACTTGATCTTGCAATCGAAACAAGATAATACTCAGATACCCGTACACAGAATAGTCTTGCACCTCGCCTCCGCCTCCGAGATCGTCCAACTTCCCTCCGACGGTACACTCGAAGACGTACCCGTCATCCACTTGCCAGAGAGCGGGCGCGTCCTCAGAGGACTCGTCATGCTATGCTACGACTGTGACATGAGCAGAATCTCATTGAAATGGATTAATGAACTAGCCCACGCCGCGAAGAAGTACAATATTTCCACCGCCACAGCTCGACTACGCACACTATGGTCAACTCGAATGTCCAAAGACCCCGTCTTGGCATTCTTCATCGCAGCCTCGTTCGGGTGGGTCTCAGAAGCGGAGAAAGCCGCGAAGTATTTGTACGCCACTTGTCGTCCGAAGGCTACGGAGTATACGTTGGACATGGACTCGTACGCTACTGCTGCGACGTATTTTTCTTTGGTAAAGTTTATATATGACTGTGCGGAGAAGGATGCGAAGCGGATGTCTTTGGGGGATCCTTCGCTCTTCCTTGCTCCTGCTAGTTGGAATAGGAGACACGTCGAGATATTCTTGGCAAGCACGCCGACTGTCATAGAGGAGTATTCAAGGTCACTCGGGTATATATCTTCCTCTTCCCACCATACAGGATCCTCTACTGATATTGGTGCTCAGTCCTAGGAAACATTGGCAATGGGCAGAAATCACAGAGTGGCAACGACTGTTTTCTATGCGTCGGATGAGGCGGACTCATAAGATCGACGAGGAGTACTGTCAATGTGAGCGGAGTGCTGAGGATCCTCGGTTCGAGCATCTAGCGGCCTTCGCTGCTACAGTTCAGTTTCGGGATGAGTATTATTATACTGAGGCGTTTTCTGAGTGAGGTACGTAGTCAACGTTCAGGCGCAGGCATCTAACTGAAATACGGTTTTTGTAGATTAAACTTGAGCTTCCGACGTCAGAGACCGCTGTATAGCAGCTTGAACATGTCACAATACCCCTGCAATTGACTATGCATCTGACTAACCTTGAGGATACTTGGCGAATCGCAGTCTTCTTTGCTGACATGGAATGGGTCCGCGCGCGTGAGGTATATCATAAGCATTACGGCTTCTCCCCCACTTTTTTGCGATGGTCGCTGCTACACTAACGCTGCGTGTTCTATCCTTTGCGCCCCGCGTCTCAGTACAAATTTCCAATGTCATGCGATCAATGGACGCGTCAGACAAGGTCAGACCTTGAAGTCTCAAGAACCCACAACCAAACCGGCTAGGCTAATCAACGTCAGTCCTCTCGTTGGTCAAACTGTACTTAGTAATGGCGACTTCCCTACCTCAGTACCTGCAGTTGCCAGCGCGTACTTTGTCACCAGTGCCGTGGTCGGTGGAAACTCCTCGGTTCCGATTGATTCTTCGACATAGTCATCCATGTACGGCACCGGAACCCATGATGTTTGAGTCTTGACTCGCTCGGCTCAAGAGTACCCCTGAAAACTTGAGAACGACCGTGCTTGGGATGAGCATATATGAACACTGACATCTGAGTCCTATAGTAATCCCACACATCTCAGGCTGATCATGGACTTACTCTCCTTCTGGCTCATCGCATTAACCACTATCTTCGTGGTCAGGATAACTCGGCGGTTGTTGACACGTTCCCCCGTGGATAACTTACCAGGACCTCCTCGGAAGTCCTTCTTATTCGGTACGCATAACCTTCAAAATATTTTCGTAGAATGAACTGGGACTGACAGTTGTCCTGCCGGTCGGTCGTAGGGAACGTTGCTCAGATATTTGGTAACCGCTTCGCATGGGATTTTCACAGAGATATTATATACAAGTATGGACCGGTATCCAAGATACATGGGCTCCTGTGGGTGCGTGCTTTCTTGTACGGTCTTTCGAAAAAGGGCATCTCAACATTGTGGTATATTGGATACCACAGGAACCCAGTATGCTTTATGTTTTCGACCCGAAAGCGCTGCACAGTATTGTCGTAAGGGATCAATATATCTATGAGGAAACACCCCTCTTTCTGGAGTGAGTCGCAGAAGGTTCTCTAGAGAGGGTAATGATGTTTACGTCGATGATAGTTTCAACCGCCTGTTCTTTGGCGAGGGTTTGCTGTCGTCCTCTGGGGAACACCACAAACGTCAGCGAAAGATCTTGAATCCCGGTATGTCGCCGAACAAGACGGGTAAAATACGATGAAGATGAAGATGCTGACATTTTGATAGTATTCAACGGTAATCATATGCGCTACTTGATTCCTATCTTTTACCGCGTCACCCACAAGGTATACTCGTTCAGCTTATCCGCTCTATACGACACGCTGATACATTGATAATGGAAACAGATGCGTGAGGCTTTGGTTCGAGATGTCAATGGCGGTGAACGCGAGATTGACATGCTTAATTGGACGACTCGCGTAGCTCTTGAACTGATTGGACAAGGCGGTTTAGGTCATTCGTTTGACCCCTTGGACAAAGACGAACTCAACCCATTCGCGGAGGAGGTCAAGGCATTGGTGTACGTCCTTTCACGCCTCGGTTACTTCGATAAATAATCGCTCATTTACATCGTCTTCGAACACTACAGCCCGACATTCGCACCTCTCTTCCTGTTCGTCAAATTCTTGCCTATCCTCTCGAAAATAGGCACCGCATCGTTTCGACGCCGTGTGCTTGAACTTATCCCAAGCAAGCGTATTCAACGTGCCGTGGAGATATCGGACGCGTTCGACAAGACGTCGCGAACGATTCTTCAACAGAAGAAAGAGGCACTTGCTCAAGGGGATGAGGCTGTATCGAGGCAGGTGGGTGAAGGGAAGGACATCATTAGCGTGCTATGTGAGTATACTCATTGTCCTCATACATTTCCAATTGACATCATGATGGTTGGTGTAGTACGCGCGAATATGAATGCCTCTGCGGAGGACAAGATGCCCGATAGCGAGCTGCTAGGTCATATGTCGTAAGTCCCCTCCGTATTCAATATTGTATAAGCTCAGCGTACGATCACGGCGTATGCAGCCAACTGATCTCCACCGGTATGGAGACTACGAGCGGTGCCCTGGCCCACATTCTCCACCTACTGGCGGAGCATCAGGATGTTCAAGAGAGACTCCGGGAAGAGATTCGCGCGGCGAAGGATGAATGTGGGGAGCAAGACATCCCTTATGATACACTCGTCTCTTTGCCCTACATGGAGGCTGTTTGTCGTGAGGCGCTTCGATTGTAAGCAAGTTCTCCGGTTCTCATGGGTTCCAGCTAACCGCGGCTTCAATGACAGGCACTGTCCCCTAGCGAGCATGATGAGACAGTAAGTCTTGTTATCTCTTCTAGGATGAACATCTAATCATGGTTTGCAAAGGGCTCGCGAAGACATCATCCTACCGTTCTTGACCCCGATCCGAGGTGAAGATGGATCACAGATGAATGAGGTTCTTGTACCGAAAGGTACGGCCGTGATCGTTGGTATTTGGGCCTCGAATATCAATCCTGCTATATGGGGAGAGGACGCAAAGGTCTTCAAACCGGAAAGGTGGCTCCAGCCTTTGCCGGAGCAGGTCACTGAAGCACGCGTACCAGGCATATACTCGAATTTGTGAGTCGAGTCTCGAATGGGATCTGGTGCGATTATTGAACTGCTTGTGTGGAATAGGATGACGTTCCTTGGTGGTGGGCGTGCGTGCATGTATGTGCTCCCTTCTTCTACATCGTCTGGTACATTCAACACATTCGTGTAGAGGCTTCAAGTTCTCTCAACTCGAGATAAGTTAGTACACAGCGTTTTCCTGACATCGATATCAGATAAACTTACGACACTGTTGCAGAGGTCGTCCTATCGGTGCTCGTAGACACCTTCCGATTCAACTTGTCGGAGGACAAAGAGGTATACTGGAACCTCGCAGGCGTTCAGTTCCCCTCGGTTGGAAAAGAGAGCGATAAATCTGAGCTGCCGTTGCGCGTATCTATAGCGAATTAATGGACATCAGCAAACGATGTTACGGTATGCACTGTCTTCTGATTTTGACGTAGCACGATGTGGTCTGAGTCTTGTACTGAATGACAAGGCCTTTGCTGCTTTGCAGATCCTAGATTTACCGCCTCACCGGGTTACACTGGACTCTGGCAGTAGATGATCATTTACCATCGAGATTGCATGGAGGCCCGACCTGACTGATGACCACTCGGACTGGGATCTCATTCTCGATTCGTGTGCAGGAATTGCAGCT
Organism: Panus rudis PR-1116 ss-1; assembly: GCA_022160315.1. Classification (NCBI taxonomy): domain Eukaryota; kingdom Fungi; phylum Basidiomycota; class Agaricomycetes; order Polyporales; family Panaceae; genus Panus; species Panus rudis. The sequence continues at coordinate 26,865 of MU275287.1, forward strand.
ATGGAGTTGACAATGGCACTTGTGACGAAAGCCAAGATTGTTGGCCGCGTCCAATTAAGATATGGGTGCACGATCAATAGAACGAGATCCTATCGAAACTCTTCCCAACCTCTCCCTCTCGCATCCAACCAAGCCTGTTGGCCGTTGCGATTGCGGTCCTCACGAACAGCGTACCATCCAGGACGTCAAGACCACCCAATCCCTCGCTACTCAAATGAGCGAACGTTCCGGGAGGCGTCAAACCCAAGACAGAAGCGAAGTGAGCCAAGGCACGTTGGGTTTTTAGGAAGTGCTCTTCGGGGTTATGGAATGCCGTTTGAAGGACAGGGTACCAAGGGTTGGGGTATAAAATCTTCGTGACCGGGGCCCAGGCCGCCATTATCTTCTTTGGATCGATTTGACCAGCCGGCGTGACCATGTTGATGGTATGGTTGGGGGTGGGCTGCGGGCCGGGAGGTACTACTTCTGTCTTGGTTGCTTTGTAGAAATCGGCGACGGGGAGTGCGGGACGACCGCGGATGAGATAGAATAAGAGGCTGGTGACAAGATATCCGCGGAGAAGGATGCTAGTGTTGTGCAGGGAGAGGTGTTCGCTCAAGGAGGGTAAGAAGACTACGGAAGTGACCAGATGCATTCTGGTGTAACGGATCTCTCTCTGTCAGCCCTACATCGCCTGAAGACGGATGGGCGAACATACAAGAAGAAGTCTGCTTTGAATACTCCATTGTTGTTGTCGGTGCGGTCTTTTCCAGCTTCACCGGCCGCGGCGTAGATGAGCACATTCATCCAAATTAACTCTTCCGTCTTCTCCTCGAGAGACTCTTTGGTGGGTTCAGTAACCCACTCTTCCAAGAAACCTCTCAGCTTCTCTCCAACCTTCTCAACAATGAGATTGAGGTCTGGATAGAACCCCTTTCCGGATGGTATCCCTATAGCAACGGGAGTGAAGGACGGGTCTGCGAGGATCCTGCCGAGGATAGTCAGAGCGTGTGGGGATGTAGTCTTCTTGGGTTCTTGAGTGGACGAGAGCGTGAGGTTGTCGAATTTAGACAACAAAGATGCGTCATCCTTTGCTTCGAAAAGCGATGGGGGGATCAGATCAGTAGGGTTGATATGATCCACACAGGCTTCTGCCAACCCTACAATTCAGAAGTAATTTCGGTCAGACATCATACGAATGCCGTGCCGCAGATATTCATAGACCCTACCTTCAGCCCACATTCCGAGGATCTCAAACTCAGCCCCATATCCAGTGTGGATAAGAGGGTGTGCAAGGCCGCCTAAGTAGCGACTCAGCATGTATGCAGGTTTACCACCAGGCGTCGCGGGAACAAAGTTCGCATCCTTCGAGAAAATGTATTCTGCAAATACATTGTCTACTCCTTTCTTCAAGAGCCGTTCCGCGAAGAACTCGAAGTAGGAGTAGTAATACCTGTGAAAACGCGAAGTTAGCTGCCTGAATCTTGTCCGACGCGGAGAAGCGGAAGGCGTGACGGCACAGTCCGCACCCGCACAGTTGAGAACGCGTCTGTCACAGCTCACGTGCTGTGACCTAACGCGCACCACGATTCTGAGTCGGTCGCTCCCGAGTCGCTCCCAAGTACTTACCTATCATCACCGACATGTTCCTTCCAGTTAGTCGCGTCAATGGGGCCTGGGGACTTGAATACCTCTGCAGGGCGTTGAAAGACAGAATGCGTTTTGTATATGGTGTTCAATAGCTCCTTATTGGCACCCAAACCATATGCACCGATAAGATGGTGAGAAACATGACTACCATCCGACTCCGATTTAGCAGCTTTTCGCAGCAGATAAGAATAGGGTGGTAACGTACTTGTGGAATTTGTCGTTGTCGAAGAATAGATACCACTGGCGATGGTTGACCTTCAACAGGTCCAGTACGGCCTTGGCCGATTCAGGTGTAACCCCTGCTTGCCGAGGAGGTACCAAAGCTGAGGACGCATGTCGCGCCTTGGTGGGAATAGTGAAGAGCTTGCTCAACGTCTCGTCGCTGGCAATGCTCATGTTGGACAGGTGTATTGTTGTAAGTGGGGATATCAACTTTCTGGTGCGAACTGACGACACCATGGCATCTCGAGCCTCCTTTTTATACAGGTCGTCCATGGCCGCTACTCTCACACATTTCGCGTGCGAAGCATGGCTGGGACACTGTGACTACACCAATGAGAAGAGTCTTGATTGTCCGAAGTCAGGCGATGACTGCCATTGTCAGCTGCTGAAAGACGTCACGTTCAATTCTTCACGTAGGAGGACTATCACTATTAGTCCATACCTTACCCACCACAGCTTCCGGGAGCTCAGCTATCCCAAGTTTTTAGCGACGCCAGCTAAGGACGCGGTTGAATGCGTCCGTGCCATGCCCACTCACGTCGCTGCACTGTCGCTCGGGGTTTCGTGCTCCGCGGACCTTACCAAGATTCAAGGACTGGGGCCCACTCTTGAAGTCCGATGAATGAGATCTTTGGAGGTATAGAATGATGGTTATTCATCCATTGACGTTTGAGCGTGATCTCACCCCACTAGATTACAACTCGAGGTCCCTCGAGTACATCAACGTGAGTCCTTTGTCAGTCATTCAGTAGTGACTCGGAGCCGTTGTAATCATGCATTGGCCCTTGCCTGTTCACCCTGTTCAATCTGTAACAGAGACGACCATCGCTCCGCTCTGGCTAGCTTAGACAGTGATGGAGTGCGATGTCTGAAGTCTGTATATAGACTGCATCTCAGCGTGGCAGTCGGTACCTTTGAGCGTCCGAATTGATCTCGGGCCTGGGTCTGCGAATCGCGAAATGGCCCTGTCCGAGTCCTCAAGCTGCAGTGTTACCTCGAGGTTCGTGAAGTCGACATTGATTACTACTGTCATGGCGTCGATGGTCGTTGATAAGGCGGACGAGGAAGAGGGGCCTTCGGAGAGGGTGTAATACTAACGTGGGGCATTGGATGAATTTCGAGTTGTTGCAAGCCACGGCAACTCGTGCTGGTAAGGTAGAAGTTGTCAAGTCAATGAGTTGAGGTATCGGGGAATCTACATACTGACCATCGAGACCCAAACTCAATACATTGTCGATGCGGGATGGATCCACCAGCGCAGACGACATAGTACTAGTGATATTGAATATATAGCTACTGGTGAGAGTGAGAAAGAGTGCGAGAGAGCCTGCCTGTCGTTTGAATGACACCAATAGGAACCTCGTACCTCCTCTGAGTCGTGCCTCGCTTGTTCTACGTTCCTCTGTGACGCTACTTTCCGGGTGAAGATGGCAGAGGTTCCAAGAACTCCATTAAGACCGTAAGAGGGTTCCTTAAGTACATACGTATGAGAAGGGGAAAGAGAGCAATAGAAACCAAGTATCGGTATTATCATTGTAGGATATAAAAATGGGGGAGGGGAATGCGCCACGCATCACGCGCCAGCGACTTTTGACTCTTAATGCATCGAGAACAAAACACTTCACATGCTCAAGCAACCTTCTTCTTCCCATACGTATAACTCTCAGCCTCCTTCTCAGCGACAACACCCTCCCTCTCCGCCTCCTCACACAACCTCTTCTCCATCGCCTTAAACTCCTCCGGACTCATACCCGCCTTCTTGGCAGCTTGGATCTTCTTTCTGTAGATCCGGTATTTGTCGTCGGTCCCGAAGAGACGGTCACACCACCGGAAAGAGGTGGAGAAGTTGTTGACGAAGGCCATGTGGTGGAAGTCGTGGTGTTCTGCGCCGGACCAGAAGGGGAGCCAGTGTTGGAGGGACCAGGGGAAGTCTATCGCACAATGTCATATTAGTTGATTACCACTTCTCCCTCCTTTTGTCTATAGTGAAATAAAAGAAAACACATACCATAACCACTGTGCGCATCTACAGCCTGGAACAACCTCAACGTGATCCAAACGTACATCGTAAAGATATGCAAGTCCCGTCTGAACGCACAGTAGAGGATCGGGCCGAGGAGGGTACCGGTTCCGAGGATGAAGACTTCGGCGGGGTGAGCGTATTCGGCTGCGAGGCCAAACGGAGCAGAGTATTTGTGGTGGATCTTGTGGATGTGTTTGTAGAGAGGACCCCAGTGGAGTGCTTGGTGAGCTGCCAAGGGAAAGAATTCGTGAGTGAGAAGGATGGGAAAGAGGAGGGCGACGTACCGAAGAAGTGGAACATGTCTTCAAAGACAAAGAAGAAGAAGACTTGCGGGGCAATGGCTTTCCATGAGGGGAAGGGAACCTGCCATGTCATCATACCAAAGTACTCGGCCATAGGGTGGAACATCCAGATCTACACCAAGACAAAACCCCGTCAACATCTTGGCTACGTGTGAGAGCAGGTTAATACAAGTACGTACAGCAGGCAACTCGATGGTGAAGTGGGACATGAGGACCTGTTTGGTGCACTCCCATTGTTCTTGGGGAGTCGGCACTTTACCAGGTTGGAGCTTCCACTTGCGGAAGTAAGGAATGGCGTCGATGATGATCCATGGGATGCATCGGCCAAAGTACACGATCTGCAAAAGTGCAAACCGACGCGTGTTAGCTTCATACGATGCGCAAAAAAAAAGCATGGGAGAACACAACTGACCTCGTGCAAGAGGAAGGACATCAAGCCCGTCGCGATGACGGGGTTGTCGATCCAGAGGTACCACGCGACCCACTGAAGCTCGAGCCAGTTCAGCTTCGTGAAATCCGTGTTAGCATACAGCATCGCTGCACTCTCATAGTGGGGAGCCGTCGAGTTCATCGTGCGTGTCGTCCGCGAGAGTGACTATATCTGAAATTGGACGAACAGACAGGAACCGCGTGAACAAGAGGAGTCTAGAGGAGGAAAAGGAGGACGGGGAACCCCGGTGGTGACCCAAACGCAGACGGCGGCCCTCTGCTTTTGAGGATGAGGAGGAGGAGGGAGGAGGATGGGGGTGGTGAGACTGCGCGTGGCCGGATTTTGTCTCTGCGCCTGCGTCGTACGATTTCCCTCTGCCGACTCCATTTTTCGCACGCATTTCGGGCCCATTAAAATTAAAATGATAAAATTCCTCAGGTTTTTTCGGCTTGCGGGAGACGGTCTCAGTTCGAGTCGCCGTCGAGAACGTCGAGAGCGGCGGAGGACAAGTGCCCGACCGTGACCAGAGGCGTTCTCGTTCGCCCTTTCGTACTTAGATGCTATACGCGGCGAGCCTGATCGTGCCATGTTCAACTTTATTTTCCTGACGGGACGCGTATATAAGGTTCTGCGTCCTGCAGGGTCTCTCACACGAGACCATCTCTCACTGGCAATGGCTAAACCCTGGACGTTGCAGAGCAGGTTGTCTCCTACAGCTTGAAGCTCTGCCGTGGACGAGCAATGTTGCGAAGCGAGGTGCATTGACAGCGTATCAGAGCACGCTTCTTACTGTCAATCCAGATGTGTCACACTCGCGGACTCGCAATCCCAATCGCCGTGCTGTCACCACCGCTGACACCCGCCTCCAGACTGGTTCAAGTTTCAGAAGAGCTTTACATTGGTACTGTATTAACACAACTACCATCCCAACAACCCAATACGCCTCATACGTATACTCTACATACAACGTTTTATTCCTTCTTTTTTCGATGTCTTTGGGGTAAGTAAGTACTTTGTATGTACGCATGCGAGAACGGAAAAATTACACGGGGGGATGAACAACACTTTGAGCAGGCCAGGAAATAATGAATAAGGGAGTATAAACAACTCTGAACCCGGTGGATATGAAGCACACACTCTATACACGGATTGGATGGGTAAGGGGTAAGGGTAAGATGGTACTTTCAGGTCGAAGGAAAGAATGAGCGAAGATTATGAGTGGGAGTCTCTTGAGAGCCCAGGGGAGGCGGACGAGGCAAAACCGTCGTCTAGGGATCACGACGACGCACGCATATCCACCTTCTCCAACATCGGATACCCATTATGCGAATGATCCTTACTCTGCTGATCCGCCGCAGTATCCATACTCGGACTACGCCCCCCTCCAACTCCCCTCGTCTCCAACGGCACCTCCGTCGTCTCCCTGACATCCCTAGAACTAAACCCATGCACCGTATTAATCACCAACTTCATCCATCCGGGTACGATACCACCCGGTGGGATGACCCAAGGTTCGGCGGAGTCGTAGGCGGGTGGGGAAATACGGTTTCCGGAGATTTTACGGAGGAAGGCGATGGAGCCGTTGAGGAGGATGTAGGAGATTATACCGGCGATGACGCCGTAGGCGATGTTGTAGGTGAGGGGGATGATGATGAGGGTGAGGAAGGCGGGGATGGAGTCGCCTGGGTAGTCCCAGTTGATTTCGCGCACGCTGGAGAGATTATTAGTATCACAATGAGTCTATGGAGGTATGCAAATACGCACTTGCGAATCATCAAAGATCCAACGATAACCAACGCGCCTCCAGTTGCCCAAGGTGGGATACTCGCAAAGATCGGAGCGAAGAACACAGAAACAAAGAACGCAATCCCCGTAACGATCGCCGCCAGCCCCGTCTTCCCACCCTCCGAGATACCGGTCGCACTCTCCACGAACGCAGTCACAGGCGAAGTCCCCATCAACGCACCCATCGAGATCGAGAACGCGTCAACGCAATACGCTACAGTCGACCTCTCGAAATCGAGCGTCACGGGATCACGCAAACCAGCGAACTTGGCCATGGAGTATAGCGTTCCTGTCGTATCGAGGATATCGACGTACAAGAACGTGATGAGCGCGTACCATACTTGTCCCTTGCCATAATTAAAGTCGATCGCTCCCCCGACTTTCTCCAAGGGTCGGAATGTGACGACTTTTTTGAAGAAGTCGAATGCGGCGTCTCCGGTTTCGGTGTGTGGGAAGTAGGTGACTGGTGTGGGGCGGGGCCAGGATACGATGGAGGTGATGAAGATACCGATGAGGATCGCGCCTTTTACTCTGTAGAGCATCAAGAAGACCGTGAATATCCCACCGACGAACACACCCAACCACATCGTCGGACTCTGTAACGGTCCTTTCGCACAGAAATTCGGCAACCCTTCAATGAAATCTTCAGGTTTACACCCGCCCAGACCGACGAAGTTCGTAGTGTCTCCTCCGATGACGCCTAAGCCGCCAGAGGAGAGCCCGATGAAGGCGATGAAGAGACCGATACCGGCTCCGACGGCCATGACGAGGGATTGGGGCATGATTCTGGCGAGCCATTGACGGAGACCGAGGAGGGAGAGGGCGAAGAAGATCCAGCCTTCGAGGAAGACGGCGGCGAGGGCTTCGCGGTAGGTGATGATACCTGAGCCGTGGAACCCAACCACCGAGTACGCGAACTACCACCCCAAGAATTACATGAATATTCCACGATGAATTAGTTAGAAAATCGCAGAGAACTCACATAAGCGTTCAGACCCAACCCGGGAGCCATACCCACAGGCAAGTTCGCAAGGAGTCCCATCAAGAAACTCGCAAGCGCACTAACGGCAGCTGTAGTCGTGATCAAGTCCCTCCTCACATCCGCGACGCAAGCCAAGTACGTCTCGTCCGTGGCGCAGACGGGGTCGTCTGGGTTGTTGCAGACGCAGGTTCCACCCGAGTCGGAGAGGATGGAGGCGTTGACGGAGATGATGTACGCCATTGCGGCCCATGTTGTTAGGCCTGCACGGATTTCGGTCTATGAGTGGAATGATTTTTTGTGAGTTTGAGTTTTCTTTGGACGGTGGGAGGAGGAGATGACCGTACCAAGAACCGAGAGCCTGCACGCTCCTTGTGATGTCCGGAGCCTTCGAGCTGGAACCACCTACCCACAGGCGAATCCGCAACCTACCAAAACTCAGCAACCTCTCCCATGCAAATATAATCTTATCCCGAGAATACTCACCACGGCGTTCACGGTATGAATCCACCCAACCATAATGGCGCAGGAGGGCTCTCACTCGCACTCGCGTGAGTGGTCAAGAGGAGGAAGGGAGGAAGGGAGGGAAAAAGCGGGATATGTTTTGTGGAATTTTCAACGCAAAAGCCCCACTGATAAGGGCCTCTCGCTCTTAGCCCATCTTCGCTGACCCCGTCCGTCGGTCGAACGCATGAAGCAAGCAGGCCCATGAATTTTCCACAGATCGGCGCCGCTCAGATCTTCTCGGAATTCGTCTTCTCCCTGGTGTTCTCCCGCTTTGCTGGTGCGCACCTCCCGGATAAGGGATAGCCTTATCTGAGGTAAGCAATTTAGTTTTGCCGGATATGGTACGTGCTCGGGCAGGAACGGTAAGTGCAGATCTGTGTTCCCGATCCAGGGGTTTGGCCAGCCGCCAAGATAACGAAGGCGGATGCATCATGCATTGTGCAACGCAACGATACCAAACGACGGTCCTTGGACGAGCTTGAGAGCTCGAGGTGGCTGGGCATGGCGACAATGCAAGTGGACGCCTTGGTGACCCTCGTTCATGCGACCATCTTCTGGCATCTTTCCTGGATGTGAAAGTCCCTGTTACGCATCTACAGGGTCTCGCGAGACCATGCAGTCGTCGCGCTTCCTCGTGTGACGCTATCAAGCAGATGACATTCCGTTTAGCTCACTCTCATCTCGCTCGCGATGCGCCTTCTTTTCTCAATTCAATGACCCAAGGAAGTCTCTCATCCTCTTTCATTCTCCCCCGATTGATCGTATACTTATGTTTATTTGCGCCCGTCGTGCGTGAAGGTCTTTCCTGGAATCCTGGAATCATGTAGGAAATGTACCTATGTGCAAAGGAGCTGAGAGGTACCGGCACGATCAGGTACCGAGAGGTCCAAATGGCTGCTCAAGATAACGAATTTGTCTTCACAGATACAGTACCGTTCCTTCCGGATGTCAACGGACGCACGTCGCATCCGACATTTCGTGTATCTCCCTTGCGCCGGTCGTCTTGCATCAACTCCAACACTTCCCCACATACATATGTACAATCCCTGGAATCATTCGACTCAAGTTGCGACGTTGCTCAGACAAACATCCTTCTCCACGCTTCGTGGCTACGGCATCTGGACCACACGTCGTTCCCGGATTCCCTACCAACGAATGAAGTCTCAAAGAGATCTGAATATCAATTGGTGGCACGCGCTGGAAACAGATATAGATATCGCTCTAGCCTCTCGGTCTTTCACTCGTGAGTGCGTGCATGGCGTACCCTGGCAGACCCTGGCGTACCTGAATGAATCCCCCGCATTTGGCTTTTTTTTGCTCTGGAGTCTGGCCAGTCGACCGTGTCATTTGCATTTGCAGCGCTAGCTGGAAATCAATCAGGTGTGTGCTGGTGTCACCTTTCTGACCGGCCTTTGCCTTTGCGACTTCTCGTTGGTTTCATTCGTTGGTATGATACCGTGGCACAAGGGACCAACCCAAGTGCATCGCGGCTCCTAAGTCCTATGTTACATATCAGTGATGTTGAAGGCTTTAAGTCTCGAGCTGTCTACAGAGTACAGCTCAAAAGCTCATACAAGTCACAGGTGCGTACAGTGCTTTTGTATCATCCTCTCAAACCCAACTGTCCTTCTCTCTCTGATAACCTCTTGTAACTCTTTCACAGAGTTTTCGTCGTCGCCTGATAAGGATTCGTCCCGTCGGTATGACACGCCACATCGAAATTCAGATCGTCAATATCCCGAAAGCACATGCATTTGCCCACTTCCCAGCAGTTCAAGCTTCAAGTTCTAAGTCACTAGCTGAGAGCTGTACTAGCACCTACTAGCACTGAGCATTCAGCATGTGGTATTATGCATGTCCCGAGTATCGCAAGGTTGTATGTTGTAAGTAATATGAATATGGCGACCGCAGTGACGGTGTTCGCAATCGGTCTCTCCGTCGTCCGGTGAGGTGGTAACTACTTACCTCTCTGATTTTTCCAGGTCCAGGTTTTGGTTAGCGACGTCGACGTTCAATTTACGAAATGTTCGTTCTTCGTGCGGGTTGAGTCGATCAAGTGACGAGTGGTCAAATGGCCATGTTTTATTTGGGCTGAGTTAAGCGTGTTTCGGAGGTTGACACATGTGTAGGTTTCAGGGATTCAAGGACTCTGATGCTGACATTCTAGTCCGACCATCATGATCACTTTTATCTTGAGACTTGTGCTATGCAGTCCTTTCGACTTCGAAGACTGTTTTTTGGCGTTTAGCCACGCCTGTGTCCAGAAGCATATACTTACATATGCTCAGGATTCAAGAATTCTGATGGATTTTTGATTAGCTGCATTCTGTGGTGAGGAAGTTTCGAAGGTCGTCCGGTTGTCCTGGAATTTCTTTGGTTGCTAACATATGTTGCCATGTAGATCTTATACATCGCTTTATCTCGTGGGTATTCCCTCCGAGTTGCGTGTAGCATCACTTCGTTGAAGTGAACTCCGTTGTTATATGTGCTTGAGGAGCGTCTCCTCCACAAACATTTGAATTCATACTAGTCACAGATAAACTGGTGGTCTAGCACCCTAGACAAATTCCAAGAGCGAAACCTTCCGATCAAACCTAAGGGCGTCGCGCGGTCCTCGTGAGTCTGACTGACCAGACATGTCACGTGACCGTGATTTGAATGGTGAGTTCTACCTTTCGGACCGTCTCTCCGACTCGCACCATCCGTTACTAGCCTACAGTCGACTCGCAGTACTAGTGTTTGTGCCTTTGGTAGTGAACTCGGTCGACAACGAACGTATAGCATGTAAGTCACTCCGCTACGACTTCGGAAACGTAAACATCCCGACAAAACTTGTTCAGCGTTCTGCATGAAATTGCAACACCGGCAAGTTGGTAAGTCTGAAAGAACATTTTTGTGAGTTTCCGAGTCGATACTGACATGCTGAGCATCCAGGTTGATCGTTGTTCTGCGCTCCGAGTTCAACCCGCCCTGCCAGGTTGATCCAGCACGCCACCGTCCGAAGCACGCTATAATTGGCGACTCCGGCTGGCAACCTACAATTCTGCGCGCCGTCAGATTTGGGGCCCAATTTAAACGACCGCTCAGTATCAGAGGGAGATCACCAAGCTACATGTCTTTGAGAACCTTCGGTATGACGGGGCCAGGATTTATTCTAGGCTGTTTGATGTTAACGTGACTCTTTTGTGCGCCTAGGAGACTCCATAAGTGTACGAAGAGAACTCACCGGCACTTGAACTCGGGATGATGGGCCGTTACTGCAATGCACAGGTCCCGGGTGCTTTGACTCAATCTGCGTTGGGAATACAACCCATCCGATCATTCAACAGATGTTCTCTATTCACTGCTATCAACTGGATGCTTGGTCATCCCAAAAGCGAAGATATGGCGCTGAGGTTCTATATATGCAGCTGCAGGTTAATAACAATCTTCACATTACAGGAAGCCGTGGTCGGTCAAGTTGCCGGGCTCAGCCAAACAATTCAATCCTATCCTATCGGAGGCTGACATCGCGCATCATTTACGCAGCTTAACAATCATGCACAGGCTTGGACACGGAGCACTGAAAGCCTTCCTAATCCAAATACACATATCTAAGTACATCCGGCGCCATGTGCAAATTGAGTCGGACTTCTCGACGCGAACTTACCTCTACATCACATCTCTGCGGCGGGTTCGGATGTACTTGCGGGATAGAACGCAGCAAAACGAAGACCCATGAACTCCGTAACCTCACGGTACTTGGCGTACTTATGGATAGTACGACCTCATCGGATCATACAGTATAAGGCATGTCGTTCCCGTAGGTGAGCGGACATCTCTCATCATCGAACAAATTCAGATATGGTCTTGCAATACAGTAAATGCCAGTGCCACTGCTAGCCTGCGCATTGCTGCTCGTGCTCGTTTCATTCAAGTCGAATCGGGCTGGGTTCAAATCATGATAAAATGATGCGGTACAGCTTACAGTTGACATTTTACATGGTCATAGCTAGGCAAGTTACTTGGCAGAAAGACTCAGCTTCAGACACGGACAGCCTTCGGGCTGTGCGTCGAGTGCGTACCCGTGCATACCCCGCAAAGTCGATTCCAAAGATTCGTCGGCGGCGAATTTGCTTTGGCAGCTGGGTTGCGTGAATATGTGCTCCTTTGAGACGCGTAGAGGTAAGGCTATATGTTGTCAAGTATCAAGCACAGCAAAGAAAGAACCTGGATTGAATTACAAACATGTTCCTCAGACTCGGGTGAGTCACCATGCCCGATGCATACATACTACTCCCCCAATAGTTCCCTCCGTTTTGGACTCGCCTACCCGACTTAGGCTTTAGCGATGCCGCCTAGCCTATATAACATTGTTGACAGATGTCGCCGCGACGTCTCTCGCTATCGATATGGCTCCGCACTCCGGTTTCAATATTCACCACTTCTGGGGTGATACGCCAGGAAGCGGAAATTATGTACTTCATGGACTCGGAATCGCTCCCTCGGAGACGGAACGTTGGTCCGACATGTCTTTTCTGATCCGATGGTGAGTTGTGTCAAGCCCGGTGTCATGCCTCAGGAAATCTGAGGCTCTGCTTATACCTTCACTGATTTCTCGTTCCGTCGTTCCGAGGGAAGTCACCGCCAGACCGATGTCTATAACTTAGTTATTATCAAGATTCGGCCATATAGACCTACAGAACCCCCGATTTTTCGCGTGCTCCAAGGAAACGGCGGTGCGTATGTGTGTTGTTAGTAACCCTATAAGCGGTAGTAATCTCATGCATCAGTGTGCGCAGTCGATACATAGCACTGCCAGTTTGCACCGTTTGCCTTGATCGCTTCCGTTCAGCGTAAAACGTTCAATGCCAGCGGAACGTCAGTCGGGCAATCAATGCCATTAGACTTTGTAATCGAGTGAATCCCAAGCCCTTCGAGATTTCGCAAACTTGACGCTGTGGACACGATATCCCGTGCTCAAACGTGGGCCGACGCGCTCAGTAGTGAACCTGATGAGTATCGATGAGTGGCTGGGAAAGAAACCCGGTGAAGCGAGTAATACAGCATAGCACCTCTGGGGGTCTCGACAAACTGGGACTTGATCAAAACTATGCCGAAACGACCCCACTGAGCCCAGGAAACATCACGAGCACGAATATGATGTGAGTCTGACTTCGACTCATGCAAGGGCATTCGCGTTCAATTACTTACAGTTCTGAGGATCCACAGAGTCTTTCCTATCTGAGCTGACGAAGCGTACCCCAGGTTTACACGCACAGCATACGTGCACTTGCTCGAGACTCCGTTCTGGCTTCAAGTTTGAACTGTCGTTCGAGATCTCAACAGTCTAAGTTTAGACGTCCAACTCCTATGAGATTCGGATCGGAACCATCACTGAGAGTCTATCTCATCCTCGGTTTCTTTTCCGCGCGTCACTGCGGTACAGGTATGTACACACATACACGTTACATTGTCCTTGGATCTCGCTACATCGTGTTTGCTTTACAGCTGCTTTGCATTAGTACTGCAGATCATCAAACGAGGAAGTGCATCACGATGATGATGGAGTGGACCGCCACTGGGGGTTAAGAGAAAGTATAACTTACCGACTGACTTTTGGGTGGGATATCATACTACACCCCTCTACAACGCGTCCTCCCTACACTCACAAAGAGCGAACTTGAATCCGAGTCGAATGGCCTCCCACCCTAACCATGACCTGAGCCCGAGCTCGGGCTCGGGCTCAAGCAATGACCAGCACAGAGAGTTGAGCACTCGCCCTCCCCCACTGCCAGCCACCCCTAAGATATACCACTCTCCCCTCTCCTCACCCCCGCCATCCTCGGTCTCAAGCATTCTTCTCAGCTCATCCCCATCGTGAGTCCTGACTCTTGTCTTCTATCTTCTCAGGCTGCCATGATGACTCATTGACTCCCTATGTAACGCTCAAGCCCTATGCCTATAAGAACTAGGATGAATCTTGACGCTGCACCGGTATACCCCAATTGCGACGAATTCACCCGCCATGTATACGGTCCATACTCGTACAGGAATCGTTCAGATGAGGTCGATAGGGACGACCCTTTGTACAAAACCTATCACCCTTCCATCCTATCTCCCGCATTAGAGGTAATTGATGCCAACAGGGGCTCTACCTCGTCGTTCCCGGAACAAGCAGACCATCGAGGGAATACTCCAAATCGCGCATTTCAGCACCAATATTCCGGGGCATACATGGGACGTACTACGCGTACGTTGTTTCTGCATGTAACTTGTAAGATATTATGACTGACCTCCCTGTACAGCTTCACAGAGGCCACCGTCATTGTCGCACTCTGCACCACCAACCCGCTCTCGTTCCCAAACTGAAGTCTCGGAGCGGCCCATATTGCGCCCTACTACGAGAACTCCGATGGGGATCCCAGAGACTTCGATGAAACATGCCACGACCCCGGAGCGCAAGCTCAGAATGCTGAATCCGGACAATGAGCTCGGTTCTGAACCTTCAACAGATTCCGAACCGCCGCAAACGTGTCCAGAGCGCGAACTCAAGTCTAACCTCAAACACCGAACGCTCTCATCAGCCGACCCGACGAGAGAACTCAAAGTGACACGGTGGTTGCGTGGATTGGACATCGAAGGAACAGACCTAAGTATACCCTCTTCCTATCTTGATCATGTCCACGATAAGGAGCAAGACGGGGAGAGGAAGGATGGAGAGAAGCTGGCTTTGCCGTACATTCGACCTCTGCGACTGCCGGTGGGACCAACATCTGGGAGGGCGATACACTCCCCCAGCGGTCCCCGTAATAACCCCCGCTCTCTGCGGCGTCCTTCCCTACCTCCGATCAACACGCAGATCGACAAAGACGGAAGAAGCCTGGAGCAAGGTTTGAAGTATGATGCCGGACATCCACCTGCACACCAAACAGGATCATTGCTATCCAATGAGCCTGGCCCGTCCACCGCTATTCCAGACCCGCGTAGGAGATCTATACGAAGCGTTGCAGCAGAATATATCAAATCTCGTTCGAACCCGTATGAGCAGTTGAAAGGTGACGTACAAGCTACTAGGAATCGGAGAAGAACGACAAAGCTTTGGGGGTGTAAGCTCGAGGAGATCAAGCCTCCGGCCTCGGGTGATCAAGGAGGGGACAACGAGACGGACGAGGAAAGTAGGAGAGGAAGGAAGCCCGAGGATGAAATGGATGAAGGCGAGTATACAAAACGGAATGATTTACCATCTGTCAGATTTGTTATTAACAAAACATCAGGGTCAAATATAGGACGCCGCCTTCGAATCGTCCGCGGCCAAGTACTTCAAGAGGGCAAGCGCGGCGCGAAAGTTTACCTCGCATTGAACGCAAGTACGGGAGAAATGATAGCTATGAAACAAATCGAAGCGAAGGTCAACTCCAAGGATCGTGAAGATACTTCTGTTGCGATCAGCAGACCGTCCCCTGTCAAGAGGTTTATGCACGAGTTGGACATCCTGAAAGACCTGAATCATCCGCACATCATTTCGTATATCGGAATGGAGATTAATGTGGGCCAACATTCCCTGTGAGTATAGTCATTATGTTACCCTATGATTCGTTTGTTGACTTGAATAGGTATATGGAATACGTTCAATGTGGTGACCTCGCGAATGTGATTAGGAAATACGGTAAACCGGACGAGGCAAACACCAAGTACTTCACGATGCAGATATTAAACGGTCTGGAGTACCTTCACTCCAAGGGCATTGCACACGGGGTAAATAATCTACTCGCTTTCGTGTAAGTACGTCTGAGATCCTGACGACCCTTTTGTAGCACCTTAGCACGAGAAAAGTACTCATGGATACGTCTGGAATTTGCAAAATCTGTGGATTCGGTGATTCCAAGCTCGCGGAAGGTGACAAGGCTACGTTCGCGATTGATATCCTGAGCTTGGGAAGCATTGTTTTCGAGTTGTGGACGGGGAGAAGACAGTATCATTGGGAGATCGTCCAGGTAAGGTTATTGATCTCTTCCGTCCGAACGATGTGACTGACTATTGGGTTGAAGTTCTGTCAAGTCAGAGAGTTTACCTACCTCAAGTTGCACGATACCACACTCCCATTTACACCGGAGGCCGACGACTTTCGGAGGAAATGCTTCAGAATGTAAGTACAGGAGAAAAAGAGCCATGTCCCCGATTTCTTCAATTAATCTGATGGATGTCTCTACAGTGATTTGGAACAGTATCCTTCCTCAACGGAACTGTTGCGACACCAATATCTTCGTCTTCCTCCGGATTGGAGATTTCAAGGGTTTGCGAGCCCCTGAGATCAGACGTTCCGTTTGTCTTTGGGCGAAGTAGTTCAGAGTGGTTCTCGTAATGATCGCTTAGAACTCCGCTGTGTTAGTGTACGATTATATATGTATTGTGAGACGTTTGGATTCAAGTCCATCCGTTCCGTATAGTAACCTATAGTAACGTTATTGACTACATACCTAGGAAGAATTAATCTTTATGATGTATTCAGATGTATTCTTGATATTGTGGTAAATAATTTGACGTCGTTCTTACGCACCGTGGTGGGAGGAAGCAGTGTGGTTTTCTCTCAGGACTAACATGGCACTAGAATTATAATTGAAGCGACTTCACAAAGCATACATTTGTTCGAGACGATGGCAAGACGATGGAGGTCACCAGGAGGTGGATTTCCGTGCCAAGGCTGGAGAGCGGATGAACGTTGAGAGCCTCGGCTATCGTCGGTCTCGCCCGAGGACGCGACTTTATGGGCGCTTGGAGATCAATCCATCTGCACGTGACCTGCGCCGAAGTTTTGCAGCGTCGGGCGGAATTCGTTTTCTTCTTCTCTCTCTTCTTCCTCTCCACTCGAATCACCCACCCGGCTGGCGCGAGCGGAGAGGAAGAAAAGCGAGGCAACCACATCTCAGACCCACATAATACCACCCATGGCTTTGCCAGTCAAAACTGACTTTGTGCGACCCGCTCTTTCTCGCTCGGCCAGCAACTACCCGAATGGTGCCCCAGGTGCTTTGCCTGCTGCACCCGTCACCGCGCCCTCTACACAGGAGGACAATGTTGTTCTTACTGACGCCATTTTGGAGCTTTCAGATGGCACCGCCTCTCGCGGTATCTCCTTCGGTGCTGAAGGCAAGAGCGTAGCTGGAGAATGCGTCTTCCAGACCGGTACGTTTTTTTCAACGATTTTTATCGTTTTTTTTCCTGATCAAATCCTGCAGGTATGGTTGGCTACACCGAGTCCCTTACCGACCCCTCCTACGAGGGTCAGATCCTTATCCTCACCTACCCCCTCATCGGCAACTACGGCGTCCCCGCGCGCCCTCCGAGTGACGAGTCTGTCGAGGATCTCCCTCCGGACTTTGAGTCTTCGCGCATCCACGTCGCTGCCGTGGTGGTCGGACACTACTCTGATGAGTATTCCCACTATCTCGCCAACTCATCCCTTGGGGCCTGGCTCAAGGAGAGCGGTGTCCCCGCTATTTATGGCGTTGACACTCGCGCGCTCACGAAGAAGATCCGCGAGAAGGGGTCTATGCTCGGAAAGGTTCTCGCTCGGAAAGAGTCTGGAACATCTGTCAGCGGTGTATCCTCGCGTTCATCATCTCCACCTGGGTCGAATTGGCGCGAAGACTTCATCGACGTTCCCTTCCAGGACCCAAACCTCGAAAATCTCGTCGCGGTTGTGTCGACTAAGAGGCCTAAGATCTTCAAGCCCGTCACTGAACCTAAGCTCCATCCATCGGGCACGCGTCCTTTACGTGTCATCGCTGTCGATGTCGGTATGAAGTATAACCAGATTCGTTGCTTCACCCACCGTGGTGTCGAACTCAAGGTCGTCCCTTGGGACTACGATTTTCTGTCTCCAAACGAAGAGCCCTTTGATGGGTTGTTCGTCTCGAACGGTCCCGGCGACCCCACGATGGTCAAACCGACCATCACACGTTTGGCAGAGGCCATGAAGAGAGCCGACAGGCCCATCTTCGGTATCTGTCTTGGTCACCAACTTCTTGCCCTCGCCGCCGGGGCGTCGACTTCAAAGATGAAGTACGGTAATCGTGGACACAACATTCCCTGCACGGACGCGTTGAGCGGAAGGTGCTATATTACGTCCCAGAATCACGGTTTCCAGGTTGATACCGCTACGCTTCCCGAAGGTTGGAAGGAGTTGTTCCAGAACGCGAACGACGGAAGTAATGAAGGTATCTACTGCGTGGACAAGCCTTTCTTCTCCGTCCAGTTCCACCCAGAGTCTACCCCCGGTCCTCGCGATACCGAATTCCTTTTCGACGTGTTCATTCAGAACATCCTCGATTGCTCGAAGATGGGTAGCCTTGTTCCCATCGAGATGCCCGGAGGCAAGAAGGAGGATAACGAGAAGCGCGTTCCGCGAGAGGATGTTCAGAAGGTTCTCATCCTTGGCTCCGGAGGTCTTTCTATCGGCCAAGCAGGAGAGTTCGACTACTCCGGTTCTCAGGCGATCAAGGCGTTGAAGCAAGAGGGCATCTACACTATCCTTGTCAACCCTAACATTGCCACGATCGCTACGTCGAAGGGATTGGCCGACAAAGTCTACTTCCTTCCCGTCACCCCCGAGTTCGTTCGTAAAATCATCCAATACGAGAAGCCAGACGGTATCTACGTCACCTTTGGTGGTCAAACTGCTCTGAATGTCGGTATCAAGCTCAAAGACGAATTCGCTGCTCTCGGGGTCAAGGTCCTCGGTACACCCATCGACACAATCATCATGACCGAAGACAGACAACTCTTCGCTTCCGCTATGGCCGAGATTGGTGAACGTTGCGCGCAAAGTCAAACTGCAACCACGCTCGATGAGGCTATTGCCGCTGCTAATGCCATCGGGTACCCCGTGATTGTTCGTGCGGCATATGCGCTCGGTGGCTTGGGAAGTGGGTTCGCCCAGGATGAAGAACAGTTGAAGGCGCTTTGCAGTAAGGCGTTCGCTACGAGTCCTCAAGTTCTCGTCGAGAAGAGTATGAAGGGATGGAAGGAGATCGAGTACGAGGTTGTCCGTGATTGCAGAGATAACTGTATCACGGTTTGTAATATGGAGGTTAGGATATCGCTTGTCATACTACTATTGCCGCATACTCACGTCGTGTTTTCCCGTAGAACTTCGATCCTCTCGGTATCCATACCGGAGACTCAATCGTCGTCGCCCCTTCCCAAACCTTGTCGGATGCAGATTACAACATGCTTCGTACGACCGCCATCAACGTCATTCGCCACCTCGGCGTCGTCGGTGAATGCAACATCCAATACGCTCTCAACCCCACCTCAAAAGAGTACTGCATCATTGAAGTAAACGCCCGTCTCTCGCGTTCCTCCGCCCTTGCATCAAAAGCCACAGGTTATCCTCTTGCGTTCATTGCGGCCAAGCTTGGTCTCGGGATCCCTCTAAACGAGATCAAGAACTCCGTTACGAAGGTTACTAGCGCATGCTTCGAGCCTAGTTTGGATTATTGCGTGGTCAAGATTCCGAGATGGGATCTGAAGAAGTTTAGCCGTGTCAGTCGGCTGTTGAGCAGTAGTATGAAGAGTGTTGGTGAGGTCATGGCTATTGGAAGGACGTTCGAGGAGACAATCCAGAAGGCTATTCGGGCCATTGACGATCAATTTAGTGGATTCGCCAAGGTACGCTTCTACGCTTGTCTTCAATTTGAGTTAATGAAGCTCACAGCGCATCTCGTAGAACGACTTGGTAGAGGACATCGACGAGGAACTTGTCAACCCTACAGACAAGCGTATCTTTGCGCTTTCGACTGCTTTCCATAAGGGATATTCCGTCGACAAGATCTGGCAGATGACAAATATCGACAAGTGGTTCTTGAACAAGCTCCAAGGTATCTTCAAGATGGAGCTTCGCCTTTCGTATGTGTCTCTCTTCATTCTGCGTACATGGATACAAATGCTGATATACATATCATTCACTTAGTGACTTGAACGCTGCCACTATCAGCCCTACTATCCTTCGTCAGGCCAAGCAACTCGGCTTCTCCGATCGTCAAATCGCAAACTGCATGAACTCCACCGAACTCGCTGTCCGTCGTCTCCGTCAAGAATACAGCATCTCCCCCTTCGTCAAGCAAATTGATACCGTCGCTGCCGAGTTCCCCGCGTTCACTAACTACCTCTACACGACATACAACGCCGTAGAGCATGATGTCTCATTCGAGGATCGCGGTGTAATGGTGCTCGGATCTGGTGTCTACCGTATCGGTTCCTCCGTCGAGTTCGATTGGTGTGCTGTTCGTGCAATTCGTACCCTTCGCGATCAAGGTCTTCAGACAATCATGGTCAACTATAACCCGGAGACGGTCAGTACCGACTACGACGAAGCGGACAAGCTGTACTTCGAAAATATCAGCTTGGAGACCATTCTCGATATTTACGACACCGAACACGCTCGCGGAGTCATCCTCTCCATGGGTGGTCAAACCCCGAATAACATCGCTTTGCCGCTCTACCGCCAGAACGTCAAGATCTACGGAACTTCTCCGGAGATGATTGATACCGCCGAGAACAGGTTCAAGTTCTCTCGTCTGTTGGATGAGATTGGCGTCGACCAGCCTCGATGGAAGGAGCTTTCCAGTTTCGAGGAAGCGCACGCGTTCTGCCAGAAAGTCAGTTATCCTGTCTTGGTCCGACCTTCTTACGTGTTGTCCGGTGCGGCGATGAACGTCGTATTCAGTCAAGACGACCTTTCGAGCTACCTCTCTCAAGCTACCGCCGTCTCTCGTGAACACCCTGTTGTTATCACCAAGTATATCGAAGGCGCGAAGGAGATCGAGATGGACGCTGTCGCGAAAGACGGAAAGATGATCATGCACTATATCTCCGAGCACGTCGAGAACGCCGGTGTCCACTCCGGAGACGCCACTCTCATTCACCCTCCTCAGGACTTGGACCCCAAGACCGTCCGACAGATCGAGGAAGCCACCGCGAAGATCGGAAATGCGTTGAACGTCACGGGACCGTTCAATATCCAGTTCATCGCGAAGGATAACGAGATCAAGGTTATCGAATGTAACCTCCGAGCTGCGCGTTCGTTCCCCTTCGTCTCGAAGACCACCGGTATTGACGCCATCGAGATGGCTACCAAGGTCATGATGGGTATTCCCGTCGAGCCATACCCCGATCCCGGCCTGCCCCCAGACTACGTTGGCGTCAAGGTCCCCCAGTTCAGCTTCAGTCGTTTGTCTGGCGCAGATCCCGTTCTCGGTGTTGAGATGGCCTCGACAGGAGAAGTTGCTTGCTTCGGAAAGGACAAGTACGAGGCGTACCTCAAGGCTCTCATTTCGACGGGTATTGTCCTCCCGAAGAAGAACATCCTGTTCTCAATTGGTGGCTACAAGGAGAAGTTGGAGCTCTTGCCTGCCGTTCAGAAACTCCATCAAGCTGGATACAATATATTTGCGACGTCGGGTACGGCTGATTTCTTGAGCGAACATAACGTGCCTTGCAAGGTAAGACGATTTGATGAGTTGTTCGTGAACATATATTGACTTTGCGTAGTACCTCGAAACCCTCCCTGAGGATAGCAAGGTCCTGCAAAAGTCCGAGTACTCGTTGACACAACATCTTGCCAACAACCTCATCGATATGTACATCAACTTACCATCAAAGAACCACTACCGTCGTCCGGCTAGCTATGCCAGCAAAGGATACCGCACTCGTCGTATGGCCGTTGACTTCGCTGTTCCGTTGATTACGAATGTCAAGGTTGCCAAATTACTCTTCGAGGCTCTCGTCCGAAGGTATTCCCTCGAGGTCTCTCCTGTGGACTTCAAGACGTCCCACGAGACCTACACCTTCCCTGGCCTCGTCAACATTGCGGGCTACATTCCTGGCCTCACTTCGAGTAACCCGGCTTTGTTGGCTGAGGCAACGAAGGCGTCCATCAGCGGTGGTTTCGCTACGACACTCATCCTTCCCTACGATGAGCAAAGCAAGATCACCGACCAGGCTGGTTTGGATGACGTCCGTGCTGGATTGTCGAGGTCACCATTCTGCAACTACGCTGCCAACGTCACGGCGACAGCCAACAATGTCGAGCTTCTGAACGAGGAGTTGCAAGCTGATGTCAAGTCTCTCTTTATCCCCTTCGAGCGCAAGGGCGGTCTCAATCTCCCCATTAACGCCATCGCTTCCCACTTCGGCTCTTGGCCATCTAACAAGCCGATCGTTACGAATGCTAAAGGCGCAGAGCTTGCACCTATCTTGTTGCTTGCTGGTCTTCACGAGCGCAGCGTTCACGTCACTGATGTTCAAAGCAAGGATGATATCCTCCTGATTTCTCTCAGTAAAGCCAAGTCGCTGAAGGTCAGCTGCGACGTCTCCGTCTACTCCCTCTTCTTCTCCAAAGAGGATTTCCCCGGCTCCACCGTTCTGCCCTCCGCAGAGGACCAAAAGGAGCTGTGGAATAATCTGGACACCATCGATGCGTTCTCCGTTGGTAGTGTACCTTATCTCCTGGCTCGTGAGATGGGCAAAGACGCCACGGCCTGGTCTGGTGTCCAAGAGACTTTGCCTTTGCTTCTCACTGCAGTTTCGGATGGCCGCTTGACGTTCAAGGACATTCAAACACGCTTGCACGACAATCCTATTCGCATCTTTGGTCTTCCTGATCAAGTTGCGACTCACGTCGAGGTCGTGGTTGGTCGCCGGGCGCATATCGGCGTAAGCAAACACCGTGGACCCAAGCTCTGGTCTCCGTTGGACGGCAAGTTGCTAGACGGCGCTGTTCATCGTGTCCTCTTGCACGGTCAGACTGCATTCTTGGACGGTGTTCTCAGCTCGACACCTGCCGGTCGCGATGTCTCAAGTGCGACTATTGCGCATGCCCCTATCGAGAGACGCGCCTCCTTCTTAGGCCAACGTCCCGACTTCAGCCCTGTTGCTCCTGCCCACAAACAGCTCGAGCCGGCTAGCGGTACCAGCACGATTCCTCCGGCTGTCAGCGCCGCGTATGGACCAGCAAGAGGTCCACAGCTCCTCTCGGGTTTGTTGCCTCACCCTGCTTTCCATCGCAAGCATATCCTTTCAGTCAAGCAATTCACTCATCGTGACGTACATGAGCTATTCTCGCTGGCTCACGAGATGCAACTCCAGGTCGAGAGGAACGGTATCCTCGATATTCTCAAGGGCAAAGTCCTTTGCACACTATTCTACGAGCCCTCCACTCGTACAAGCTCCTCCTTCGATGCTGCCATGAAACGCTGTGGCGGTGAGGTGGTCAATGTCATCGTTGATTCATCTTCCGTTCTGAAGGGCGAGACTTTGCCCGATACGATCCGTACCTTGGGTTGCTATGCGGACGGTATCGTTATCCGCCACCCTGACGTCGGAAGTTCGCAGCTTGCTGCTAAGTATTCGCCCATCCCAGTCATCAACGCTGGGGACGGTATTGGAGAGCATCCCACCCAGGTGAGTACTCAACTTTGGTCAGTAATGCGCGGGTTTCAGTAATATATTTTCCAGGCTCTCCTCGATGTGTACACCATTCGTTCCGAGCTGGGAACTGTCAATGGTCGTACCATCACTCTTCTTGGTGACCTCAAGAACGGACGTACAGTACACAGCCTCGTCACTCTCCTGTGCATGTACTCCGTGCGCCTGAACTTCGTCGCACCCGCGTCGCTCTCCATGCCGGCCAATGTTGTCTCTGCCGCTCGTAAGGCTGGTATTCAGGTCTACCAGACCGAGTCATTGGAAGATGTTCTCGCCGATACCGATGTCCTCTACGTTACTCGCGTACAGAAGGAGCGATTCAGCAGTGAGGCCGAGTGGCTTGCAGTTAAGGATGCCTACCGAGTCGATCATGCGCTCTTGGCGAGAGCGAAGCCAGATATGATTGTTATGCATCCTTTGCCGAGGGTTACTGGTATGTTCACATGTCTTTCTCGAAGTTTGGTTTCGAAAACTAACACCTTGTACAGAAATTGATCCTGAGGTTGATTTCGACTCTCGTAGGGCGGTATACTTCCGTCAAATGCGATATGGCCTCTTCGTAAGTCGCTTTCACCCGTCTTCATCTTCCTTCTCTGATGAACCATACCATGTAGATCCGCATGGCTTTGCTCGCCAGCGTCATGGGCTGAGCGGTAAACCAAAAAGTATCAATCTCATAGTGCAGTATCACAAAGGACGCTCTTGCGAACGGACTCGTGCAAAAAGTAAACAGAAGTAGAAGATAATGTAAAAAGTATATGTACAATTTTTGGACAATGTAGTATAGCTTGCTTTTTCTCCCTAGAATGAAGGTTGACGGTCTTCGCCGACTGATCATTACAGTCTACAGTCACTGGCACCTTCGGCGAAGTATGATATATGAACGTCCGTGAACCCTCATTTTCGAACACACTCCAGCGCTTAGAGGATACATTGGTTGAATAGCTGAGTATAATGATACATGTTAGTTTGAAAGGATTTCTCCCCTATTGTATGCGGGTCTTCTCAGAATTTGCTTGTTACAGGTAGCGGTAGCGCCTGATTGGATACAAGATTAACTTCAGGAATATTCAGAATTCAATACCGGACTTACTGTGTCGCCGTCACCCGACGGCCCCGTGGAGATATTGCCTCCAACTGAGACAATATTCGTAGTAAATTGCGCTCTAGTACTGGAAGTAGGTTGGAGTCGGTGTTTCGGGCTGTGAGACATTTTTTATTAGCAGACAGGCCGCCATGACATATCGACTGTCCTGTACACACATGGAGAAGATATCGCCGCCTTTGCTGGCTTGGATATATAAATTTCGAACTACTCGCGTTGCAGCCACCTGAACAAGTGCCTCAGCCTCGGAGATTAACAGCATTAACATGGCTTTGTGAAGGTGACTCACCGACATCAACATAGCGGCAGGTATATTGAACATAGAGTTCATGAAGGCATTCAAGTTGAGTAGATCAAGGACCACGACGACAATATTGGCCGAAAGGCTATACCGGTGAAAAAATGAATGAGCTAGCGATACTTTCGAAGTGAACATACGCACGAGATTAGATAGTACAAGAGTCCATCCCGGATGAGAAGAGGTCCGAGTTGCGATAGTAGGAACGTTCTCGCTGAGAACGCTCTGAGCTTCCATATTGCCAAAATCAGCACGAGAAGATCGAATGCCATCGGGTAGAAATGCAAAGCTGCGACGAATCGATTCGGGACTTCAGCGGGGACGCAGCCTTCGCCAGGTATCCATTCACCCCCTATTCGAACTGTGCAGTTGAACAGAACTCAGTACAGCGGCATCCGAACAACCAGCTATATCTCTGCCTACTTTGAGTCATAATAGCCAGTTGCCCCAATAGTAGAATGACGAGGCTGGCAGTAATATACCGATTTAATGACCACAAAGCAATTCTGTTGTTCGCGTTAGTTCATCGCGGGATGAGGGGAGGAGGCTTTGACCCTACGTGCGGAGAGATAGGTTGATGCTAGCCAGCAGAAGAGACATGAAGAAGAAAACCTAGTACCACCAAATTCAGCATGTATGTATAGACATGGCGCGGGGGATTGACAAACCTGTAACGTTGTTATCGGCCCCGAGCAATTAATCTCGCTATTATTCAAATTCAGAGTTTAGCGTTGCGTCAGAATGCTTCACCTTTCAAAGTGTCTCACCGGCTCGCTGACGCGTCTACAATCCAGATCCTACAAGGTGAATGACATTACTTAGGACGACGAGACGTTCAATCAAAACGAAACGCACATACATGACGATGATAGTAGCAAGTGCCGAGTAGCGGTTCAGGTAATAAAATACCTAAGAAACCCAATGTTCAGTGGCAATACCACCGGCAGCGGTCAAGCCAAGTTGACACTAACCATTGGCCATCTGAAAGTTCTATATCGATAGATAACAGTGAAGTCAAAGTTCAGAGATAATAGGAATTCCCAACTAAAAAGCAGTGAGCATGAGCTGAGACATCATTCCCTCCGGAGGGCTCACGTACAAGTATAGGCCAGCTATAGCATGAATGAGCAGGACATAGGCATCTATCCGCAAGATGGTTAGCTAAATAAAAGGCAATTGAATCACATTTGTAGTATTCACGTAGCTCGGAAGCGATTGCCGCGGGAGAACTCCAGTCCGTCATTTTGCAGAGTTCACGTACGCGCACTAGGCACGAACGCCTTGAGTGAGGGCTGCCGGCTGGTGATAGCGACCTTGAAGCCTAGGTCAGTGGGGGTATCACGATGCAAACGTCTCAGACAAGATACTTATATACTGTTTCATGGGCCTCAAAGTCGAGCAGTGCTTCAGAATCAAACTTCCCATCCCTCACCATCTCCACATCTTGCAAATGAACGTAAGATCTAAGACGGGAAGAAAGGTATTTCATTCTCAGCCCCCAGCTGGTCCCCAGATAGGGACGTGACGTCGATCAACATCAAAATGTATTTTCGTCACGGCGGCCGGCCTAAGCGATGTTGATGCAGGTGCCATATGCACATACTTATGCGCTGTTGTCCTGAAGCTTGGTTGCTTCGCAAGTTCGCACTGGTCAGACAGCAAAGGTCAAGCCCATGAAGAGCTGAGGGAGTGACATGGCAATCCGAGGCAATCTGTCAATCAGAAAGGGCGCGAACGGTAAACGCATACAGTGATGGATTATGTCTTCCTGTTTTAAAGTGACTTTGACACCACGGGCAGGGCCAGCAATCGAAATCCTCTGCAAAAGCAAGGCAACATTCACTTCGATATCACTTGGGAAACCGTTTTCTGAGGCGTACCGCTTGCGCAAAGTAAATGAGTAAGCTTAGTCGGTAGCACCAACCCGCATAGAGACCTCCAGCAAGTGCTGGGAAACCTTGCTCTTGATTAGGGCTTTTGATCATCTTCGACGGCATAGCTACTGATGTATCGTCGTCGATTTGCATACAGAAAGACTCCCCAATGACATCGACACTGCCAACTTACAGGTGTGCGGATCATGCATCTGTTGATCCAAACAGCTCCAAGGTTCTACAGCGGTGTTCGTGTCTAGCAACCAGATCCTCTTCATATCTTTGAGTTTGCCTGCTCTATTTCGAGAGCAGCACTTTCTCTTTGATGTACCAGGAGGATATCAGTGCTGCACCGTAAAGGGCCACTGACAGCCAGAACGCGACTTGTACAAAATTGGCCTAAGACAGGACTACCTTCTCCTTGACTTTAGGCGGAAGTTTTGGGATATAATTCAGAGATTTGCGAGCACCCTCGATGATTTGAAAACTAGGCTGCAGAATTGGGGAGGCAACAAGGTTGATTGCGCATACCTGTTCGACAGCATCATCTCCTGATAGCCTTGAGTAGAGCTTGCTTCGGAGGGTCTCTTGCGCCGCTGTTGAAACCAAGCACAGGCAAATGACACTGCCTAGCGACCTGAACAAGTACGAGACTGGATGATACGTGTAAGAATGGACAGGACTACTATCAGTCGAGCATTGATATACTGACCTGCAGTTGCTACAGCTTGATTCTGCGTGCCAGCATTTGCAATGAGTGCAATGAGGGCGGTCGTGATAGCAGTACCTTCTCCTAGTCCAGCGACGGAAGAACCTATGTCGCATCTCAGTTGTTACCCTTGCTGTAAAAAAACTTGTTCTAATGACTTAACAACCACTACGAGAGCATCAAACGTGCCCAGAATGCCGGCGTACAAGGTAGCGATAGTAATGCCTAACACGCCCGGGACGAAGGCAATGATCGTTAGCATCCTATACCTCCCAGTGCTTTGCATGATTAATCCGCCTCCAAGGCTACCAGCGACAGATGTCACGGCGTGTGGGATGAGGAACAAGCCTGTTTGGGAAGCAGTACGTCCTTCGACAGCCTGGAAATATAGTGATGCGTGGTATTTGAAGACCTATTCTGCTCCGATACCCAGAAAATTACACAGATAGGCCGCGAGAAGAGTAGGCTCCATAACGATACGCTCGGGGGAAAACGGTTCTTTCGCGAACCTCCACTCGATGAGTACGAACACAGGGAAGAAGATGCCACAGTAATAGGATGTTGCCACGATAGGTGTCCACCTCGATCGAGACCAAGAAGTAATAAGAAAACAGCCGTAACGAGTGTGATGGCTCCAAGGAAGTCGACGTGTTTTAAACTGGAGGCGAAGTTAGCAGACTCTGTTCTCGGGAGCTTTAGAGTAAGGCTCACGGATACGATAGCCAACATCGCGAGAGGAACTTGAAGGAGGAAAGACCTGGAAGCAGATTATTGTGTTGAGTTCAGGGAATGCCTGACGAGGAGCGCACCATCTCCATCGTTGTTGTGTTCATTGGACATTGACCACTTACCAGTACAAGTCGCTCCCACAGCTCGAAGGATCAACACCGATTCGCGCAAAACGGCTACGAATGCCTGTCAGTGATACATACTCACAGTTGAGCCGACCGCAGCAACATACCCAAAGGTTCATTGCCCAATCGTCTTGCTCCTCTTGCAGCTTTTCCTCAACATTTCAGGGTAGTTCCGTGTTTAACGCCTCGGCAAAGATGGCACTGACCTTATTGAATGAAGCAACAATATCCTTTACGAACGTGTTCTGCTCGATCATCTCATTCTTCATGCTTTCATCGGAATTTTCGGACTGCAATTGACTCAAGAAGATGTCCATTGTAAGAGCCCGAGGTAAATGGAAAGACGTATAGTTTGATGTCAAGATGGCAGAGGTGAGTCGTGGGGGGACCAATGTTTTCGGCTTGAAGTGAAGAAATTCGAAACCTCCTGAGTTATTGTACTGTCAAGCTGCTGCCGCTAGCGAGTTAGCGCGATAGATGCATCGTAATAGACAAATTGAACATATGACGTACATTAAATACCGACAAGCAGTACTATCCACAAGAATCAACGAGTTTACCAGTATCGGATTGGTGCAGTCTACGTCAAGCCCACATTGACAGCCTGGCGACCGAAAGAGACGGCTCCTCGTATACGCGTCAGAGCTCTTGGGCATGACTTCAGTGAAATTATCGCCTTGACACTGAACATTACTGTTACTAGAAACTAGTACAGCCAACCATGCTGGAAGACACCGACAGGAGTTTACGGTGTCGGCGTCAGTGGTATAGAACGTAAAAGCCATCGAGAAGTCGCGATCGGATGCACATAAGAATTGTACCTTGCAAGATTGACGCGGCCATTCATGCGTACAGGCTTTGTGATATACCGTCTGTAGCAGCCTGGAGAGACCGAGAGCAACCTAAATGATATTCGAGGTCTGTTTGCCCTGGTGATAGATACGGAGGCATGAGAATGGTTCGCGTGAATGTACCCGGCCGGAGTTTCATGAGTAAGGACATGGGTATAAGGAGAACGTGAATTGAGTATGTGGGTATTGGCCGGTATAGGTCAGGGTTAGGAATAGAAAGGTTCTATTCTAGACGATCCCATGATATGCCGGATGTCCGGAGACCCAAGTCGAGATGCTGGCAGACGTCGGCAGAATCATGTTGGAGAGCGATATGTGGTGCTCCTCCTAAGCCTAGACGCAGTTTCATGGGATTGGAGAGAATACAACCAGAATACATCGCCGGGACGGGAATCATGATCTACAATGTATCGGGCTTGGGCTTGCATTGTGAGAACGAACATCCGTGTTGAAGCCTATGATCACGCCCTAAGGCCGCGCGAGCTTTCATAAGGATTCGCGTAAGTGACATCTGTCACTAATGATGATTTTCCAAAAGGACAGTGCCACCTACTCATCTCTACGGGAGACTTTGATGATGCGAAGAGGATAACAAGTAGTCGCTTCCCGAGGCAGCATTCGCCATGATTATGAGTTGAGATTCAAAACCATCGGGTGACGAGAACTTTAGGCAAACGAAGTCGAGCGTATTGATAGGAGGGCCAACAGAGAACCGCAATGACAGGATGAAGGATCAGTGGAAGTCATGAATACATATGTAGGCACACAGTCTTACCACTGCCCATGCCATAGGAATTACCAATGCCCAAAGAATGACGCTTGATAATGGACTTAGACGGACAGATGGAGGCGGCGCTCCCGGCTAGTACAGAAGCAAACTATTGGCCTGGCATAGTTGACAACCAATCAGATAGCTGCATGAAGAAGATCGTTTGCAACTTACCGTCCTGTGTAGATGACAAGGTTCTGGTGTAATTGCCGAAGGACCCGCCCACGTTCTCGAAAGGAGTTCGTGGAAGAACGAGCGTCCAATCGAAGCCTATAAGGCATCTCCTGGGAGTTAGTTCGGGATTCCTGAGTGAACGGTTGCTGCGCTGAACGAAGCCATATGACTTGAGCGGCTTCAATATGAACTGTTAAGGACTCCAAACTCGACCTAGATAGGCAGTCGTTGACTTACATCATCGTTTGTCCACGTATACCGGAACTCGGCGCGTCACTGGCAATATGGTCATCACCTCTTCAGCGAATCGGATCGGCATGTCGTCAAAGCTGTAGCCGCGAAGTGCTCATAGAATGAAGAGCTTCTCGAGATAAATGATATGTAATCGTCAATATGAGACCTTCGAAGCGCCACACAAAGGAAGGAGACACATACATACCGTCACGCATGGGATGGTGAATAAATGCGAGAAACAACACACCGAGATAGAGAGAAGAATGAACGTCCAACTCCTCTGCCATATTTGGCAACGCCACAAGGTCAGTGAGCATGTATGCGATACAGATAGTGGGACAGCAGACTTGGGAAAATGCAGCCGCTCGCGAAGTTCGCTCTTGACAGACCTGTGTGGGCTTCTGAGGCTAGGTCGTTTTCGTCCATGTCTTGAGAAACGCTGGGGGGCCTTGCCGACACATGCCTGGCTTTGGCATGGGTCATGGAAGGGAGAAGCATGGTGTATGCGCGTGCAGAGGAATCTGACGGTGACAGACTTGCTGTTTCGTCTCGATTGATCTCTCGTAGGCTATCACATTCGAACGTGAAGCCGGTATAAAAACAAAATTCCAGATGTGCCACCCGACTTACCGCAATCGCGTTGTCAACCCCTACCGCCACCAGCTCTCATCATCGACGTAGGCTCATAGCTTCCAAATCCATCGCAGGGTACGGTGCCGAAAGCCAGGGGACGACGACCATGGAATCACAGACTCGTCCCAGCACAGCCACCGACTCAACACACGCGTTCCATTCTGCGGCCGACCATGGTACAGTCGAAAGTCGTGAGGACGTCGAAACGCCTCGTGCACATCCTCCACCAGCGTTGGCACCCAGCGAACACGTTGCACAAGAGTCTCAACCAGACGAACATAATCATGCAGGAATCGGTGCTCGATCCATGCACATGCACATCGACATTCCTCGAAAGACATACGAAGGGCCATCCTCCCTCGCCTCTCCGCGGTCGCGAGGATCAGATGCACCAAACGCACCAACAGGTTATTCAGAGGGACAGTCGATTCCCTCAAGTGCGCAATCGCCGGGAGAAGGGAGCAGCTCTAGTGCGGAGCTCTTACCAGATCATCCGCCGGTCCCGCCGCCCGCGCATACAAAGCCGCTTCACCACCGATCTCGGTCCATCCTCCTGGTGGAACCCCATCAGCGACCTATCAGTATGCCAACACCAAGGGTAGCGGTAGAACCTGGCATGAGACGATCGCCCAATCAGCGCAGCGCGAGCTTTCATGAAAACCAGAGGCAGGGAAGCAGAGGTAGAACGACGCCGAGAACGAGTATGTATCCCGCGACCGGCACAGGGCTGGGGATGAATGACCCCGGGACACCTACACGGCCAGACGGTCCAGTCAACGCAAATATGATTCAGGGTTTTTCATGTAGTTTTCATCAGAAAATCAAAAAATTATCAAAATCTAAGTGTGACGGGGACATGAAAATTCTCCCATCACGTACAGATCACCGATGATCATATGAAGGCGCTTGCAAGGAAGATAGCACCGAGTGAAAAAAAAAGCGACTACCACGAGTCGAACCCCGCATAGAGCAACATAGTCCATCATCTATACCACTCAGCCATTTCGGCTTTGTTAGAAGCATTCACATTACCACTGTGACAATGTCAAGTGCCAGTCGGCTGCCTCTGTCGGTAACTGGACTTAGCGAAAATTCGGACTCAAGCCTCACTAGTGTTGGCACATGCATCCACCATACCTTCGACTTGAAATACACTCAGACTGAAGTATATGACGTATCGCGTTTACTCAAATATGATGCAGCATTATGCATTCACGAACATTTGATGCTGAAATGAGCATGTTGGTAACTGAAGGTAGGGGAGCACATGCGGTACATTATCTAAATATACTTAACCCAACAAAGGGTAAAATGGCTGAGTGGTTAGGCCTGTACCCTGACTCTGCGGTCGTTTACCACAGGTTGCGCAGGGTTCGAGTTGTGCCGGGCGCATTCTTTTTTTGAGCTCTGCTGCGTCCCCGGCGGCCGCTGAGCGCTGAGCGCTGATCTAAGAGATAGGCGAGTTTTCACGTTTCCGTCAAACTTAGGTTTTGATAATTTGATGATTTTCTTGTGATAATTTGATGATTTCTTTGTGGAAACGTGATGAGTTTCTTATGAAAACTACATGAAAGTCCCTGAATCATATTTGCGTTGACTGGACTGTCTGGCCGTGTAATGAGCCGTACAATAATGGGAGAAGAGCGAGCGCTATTAATTTCGACCAGATCCGGGATCTTGTACCCGTGCGGGAAGTTGAGCAAGAGCCTCCGGTAAGCCTTGAAGCAAAGCCCTCCACTCTGCCTGGAGATCCTAAGACCATGTACAGAAAGAAAAAACTGTCAGCAAACGTTTAGGGCCGACGCTAGAGCATGCACAGGAAGCACTCACAGTGGCTAGAAAAACATGTATGACACATTTCATCTATCCTTGAGCTTGTACTGATATGCACCACTGTAACTTCAGCTAAAGCGACAGGTTGGACTCTTAACATCGCTATTGGCTCCCAAGTACTCCTCGGTGCGCTGACGACAGGTATCGCAGCGGCTGCCCAAGGCAAAAACGCATCCATTGCAACGGCAATCCTTGGCGGACTGTCGACTTTGGCTGCATCATACCTCGCAAAAGCGCGCGGTTCAGGAGAACCGGAGACATCATTTGCCCGATGCCAGTCCCTAGAACATTTCGTGAGAGACTGTGAGGGGTTCCTGCTCGACTATGGAGAACTGCCGGGAAGGGAGATGGATCTGAACATCAGGAGGTATAGGATGCGGTTCGAGGAGATCATGGGGAATGACCCAACGATGGTGATGCAAGGAGAGCTCGTCATGTCTGGCGGAGGCTATTCGGGGCTTTCTGGTCTGCAAACTGCAGGAGTGCCCCAATCACAACCACAACCCCAACCACAACTCCCGAACCCGGGCCCAAACACAAACATGACCCGGGATCAGCCTATGCAATTCATGCCACAGCAAGGGCATGTGTCGATTTCAATGGATCCCGCGAGCCTGTTGGGCATACGTCCCTCGTCGGCGGCAGGTGTTGGCTTCGAATACAACGAAAAAGGTGGCACCTTGCGACAGTAACCTCTGATCGTGTTCATACGTATGCCGTATGTTATGTTTCATTCCACAACCTTTCTGCTACACAATATCGTTATCACATTATTATTTCTGAAAGTGTATAGGCCTTTACTCACCGTAAGTGCTCTGTTATCCTGCCCAACCCTTGGTGCTGAAGATTGCTCCGCCGGATAGAGATGGCCAATATGCACATACACCACATTCGTGGTACTCCAATCATTCCGTTGCGCACATAAGCAACTTGCACTCTGCATGGATCAAAATACTTACATAGTGCTTCTCATTACACGCACCGTTCACAAACCTTGCTTGACATTGAAAATGAGATATGTGATAAATTAGAGATCAGCAGGACAAACCAAAGGAATGTATGTTGTAAGTACACAATGACCCACGACCGGCAATGTATGAAGCTCCTTGTAATGGAGCAACGGAACCGAATAAGGGGTCATAATGGAAGCAGACTTCCTGCCCCGCGTAATGCCATTTGGGAACCAAAGCGCAGTGTTTGGATGCCGCCAGGGAAGTATGCAAGCACGTAGGACACGAGTGCAATGACCTACACACGACAGAGGACGCCGATGTGAAATGGGGAAGGAAAGTGTCAGTTCGTTGTGCAAGCATGAGGGGCAGCCGGAGGGATATGTTTATATATGCACGAGGGGGATCAAAGTTGCGGCGCGGTGGGTGTGAGTAAGAAGGATGGGAACGTTGTATGATGGATAGAGTGAAGGGAAGCAAGGGAACGTGACGTACTTGTATAATTGCGCCCAGAAGTGAGCCCAAATACGAATGTGCCTAGATTCGTGACATGAGTTAACCCGCGCAACATGTAAGTGAGCGTGCTGAACTGACCCCAAGCGAAAAGTATAGTGTCAGGCCGAGGCTGCCGAAATATGTCAGAGAGAACGGCAGACGTTCCCTTGTGACAAGGTGTTTGATATGGTTTATCGGTCCTATAAGGACTGAGAAACTGGAATCCAGAAGACCATGAGCCCGATTTAGCTTAACAGGGAGATACCGCTGGCTACACGTACCCAAACATCACAAGCAAACTCCCCAAGCTAAGCAAGTTCAATCAATAGTTCGACGCGCGGGATGTCCAGAAACTGACCTGAAGGCCAATGCAAATTTTGCGGGTTTAATGGCGAGCAACGGCAGTGTCATGAATGCAACAAAGAAGCAAACTGCAGCTCCGATTAAACACGCTCCGAAACCAAGTAGCCTACAAAATCAACTCAATTATCAAATTAGCAAACCTCGACACTACCAACCCACCTCTCCCATCGTGACAATGCAAAGTAGGCTTCGTCTTCGTTTGATCTCTCGGTACTTCGTAGCGGAATGTACCCTCCCCCAATCGTGTTGTAGAATCTCGAGAATGGGTTGGAGGGTGCAGCGTCTTGTTGTTGCGAATCGTCGTTATTTCCCCGTGCCCAACGAAATTGAGATAGATTTGCGCGGAAGGATTGTTCTGGTGTCTGGTTAGGTGCCATTTTTTGAAGTTTCAAGGAAAGAACGAAGGAAGACGTGGAGGTTTGGGGATACACACATGCAGCGCAGCGGACGCTGTCACCAACACGTCCTGTGACGTCCATCAATGCTTGGGACGGCCGAATATGGAAGGTCTAGAGTTCGAAACAGGAGTTGTGTCTGAGCAAGCACGGACATTAATCTTTAAGACTGAAGGAATGAGCTTCCCTGTGCTTGTCTTTGGTCAAATGCTTGGAATTATACTTCAATCAACCCAGTAGCGGTCTATGACTTGTAAACTGAGGCTCAAGTGCCACTTGCTGTAATTGTATGTTTTTTCGGATGGGTCTTCGGCGCTTCAGCAGATGAACTTTAGTACATTCTCTCATCTGTCCTCCTTTTCGCCTCTCAGTGCAGCTTGTGCATACGAACTTGCTGTACGATGGTTTGACTAGTGGCCAAAGCCGCAAAGCGTGGATTGAGGACCGTGGATTCGTGGAAGAAGGCACCATGAAGAGCACGCGGACTAACCTCGGCTATTATGTAATGTGCTGCTTTGCAAGTTCTGGAACACCGCTTTAGGCAGCCGACCCAGTACAAAGTCAACTTGAAACCGACTCGGTCCAACCCACCGCTTGTCCTTTGGTCCGCACGGCGATAGTGTCTATCTTAGCAATCCGAGCTAGAACCTTCGATGAATATGGCGAACCCCATCTTCATTTACGTTGATAAGACGTCCCTTTCATCACAAAGAATGTGTGTCAGCCAGCAGCTTGCTAAGCGGAACATCTTCATTCTAGCGGCGTTGCTATAAAAATGCTCGGGCATTGCTCTTCTTTCTGCACTGTGAACCTTGACCGTTCGAAGCATCCACTCGAGCAACACTCGAGGCTCAGTCGCCCCTCCCACACCAGTGCCACGTTCGACGCGTCGAGTATATCGTCTGAGGCTGCTTCTCCGCCAACCGATATCCTCTCGCCCCCACGAAGTTGAACACTGCGAAAATGATCCCCCCTCCGCAAAAGAGCACGGTTCTGTCCCCCGCTGCGACTCTCGTCGATGGACGTGTGCCACCGCGGTACTCTGTCTTCCGTCGCTATGTCCTTCTCTTCATCTTCTGTCTCGCTCAGTTCTTGGACGCGTTCAACAACTCGGCTCTTTTCTCTGCCATCCCTTCTCTTGTTAACGACCTCCAGATGACAGAAAGCGAAGCAACGTGGATCATCAGTGCCTTTCAACTCACGTTCGCTTCGTTCTTGCTGATTGTGAGTTGCTCGAAAATTTTGTTCGAGTTTGTGTCGCTAACATGCCTCACTCCCGCAGAGTGGCAAAATTAGCGATATCTACAATCCGAGTACGTATTTGTTTTCTTTCTCTGCGTTGTGCCGCATTCTCATCTACGCCTGGGGCACAGAACACGCCTTCATCTCTGGAGCTGCTGGTCTCGGTGCTATCTCTGTTGGCGCAGGCTTTGTGCACGACAAAATCGCAATCATTGTGCTCCGGGCCCTGAGCGGAATTGGTACGTTTGACCTTCGTCATTTTTTACGCAAATCTTCCACCGTCTCACCTTATGACCGCAGCGGCGTCACTCACCATCCCCTCCGCTCTGACTCTGCTGGTCAATTTGTTCCCTGACGGGCCGGAGCAAGCTCGCGCTATCGGCATTTTCGGTGGCTGCGGTGCGATAGGAAACGGTGAGACAAACCCGTGAACACTCAACTTGCGTCTTCTCTTACTCATCTTTATTCGACCTCAGTCCTTGGTCTTACTATCGGTGCCATATTCATCCAATTCGCTACTTGGTCATGGGTGTTTTGGTTCGTTGCCTTGATCGCTCTTCCCATCGCTGCCACTTGTATGTGGCTTATTCCACCGCAAATCAAGCAAGATGAGGATGACAAGCCTCTCGCTGCAAAATGGAAGAGTCTGGATCTCGTCGGCATTTCTATCCTTACGGGTATGTCGGGCGTCCTCATTACATGCTCAAGCGGAACGGAGCTGATCGACTTCCGCATTAGCTGCCTTGATCTTGTTCATCTTTGCTATCACCTCGGGATCCACTTCTGGATGGGCGTCCGCTACGGTACTCGCGCCTCTCATCATTTCTATCGTCATGGTAGCCGGGTTCTTCTATTATGAGACCCTCATCCCCACCGAGGTTGCTGCAGTGTAAGTTGGCATTTACTATCGAGTCGGAGCTTCCTCTTACATTTGTAATGCAGACCTCCTCAAACTTGGTTCTTGCCGAACTTCTCGGTTCTCTTTGGTATCGCACTCATGCCATACTTCTGGTGGACGACAATTTTCACAATGTTCACCACGTTGTGGCAAGACGTATATCAATGGTCGGTTATCTCGACCGCTTTACGTATGTGAGTCAACAATGTCATTGTCAAAATTCTAGGTCCGTGCATATCTGATGAAACCGTCTCGCATGATAGGCTGCCCCTCGGCATCCTCGCTTTCGCGATAAGCTTCACAGGAGGACTGTCCCGGATCATCAGTCCCAAGTGGATCTTACTCTTTGCCCAGGCCCTTGTAGCGGTAGCGACGATCCTCCTTCACTTTGCGGACGGGCCGGAGAAGTACTTTCCATTTGTCCTGCCTGCGTTTATATTGGGCACCGTTGGCTGCATGCTCACCTACACGCACACCAAGTACGTCTTCTCTTACGTCCCTGCGAAGTTCATCTTGTCATAGCTGACATTACGATTGCCATAGCATTGCTATCTTCCGCACGACGCCCTCTTCCATGGCCGGCACTGTGGGTGCCATCTTCAATGGAGCGCTGCAGCTCGGCTCAGCTATTGGTATCGCTGCCGTCAGCTCCATCGAGACTAGTGTCGAGGCAACCCATGGTGGCACGACTTCCTATGAGGGTCGCGCTGCGGCCTTCTGGTTCGTTCTTGGCATAGTCTGTCTTGAGATCGTCTCTCTCGCTGTGTTCTACCGCGTCAAGGCAGAAGATGCCGCACAGGTCAACGAGAAAACCATAGATATCCTAGAGGCACCCAGCAAATCAATGATCTCCTCGCCCTCCCCGCTAATGGAGAAGGTCGAGAAAGTCAACAGCGCCGTCACCCTTTCCCCCGTTTAATGATTTATATCTTGTCACGCCTCAACGTTCTGTTTTCAAGTTCTCATGATCATGATAAATGACGCTTTACGGACTTTCTCTTGCAACATCCTTTAGACCGCAATTCCTAGACAACGCAATCTTTATCCTGGTTTTATCTTCACATAGATCTCTTCTTTCATGGGCCTTTGTTGACAGTTTCTTGTTGCGCAGTTGTGTATCCTTATGTAAAGTAGACAGATGAACATTACCTAGACCGGAGCTGGTGCTTCGTACACTGTCTTGCAAAAGTAATAGATGCCATTCGGGTTTCTATCAGTGCTCTACTGCGACTCTTTACAACATACATGCTCGCTGTCGCCCTGCACTGTGCCGCTCGATCTTCCTCTGGATGAGGCGGCGAGCGCAACCACTACACCTCCTAAAAGAAGACTCATGCGGGCTTACATGTCTGGCGTCACGTGCACTTTTGACGTCATAGGAGAATGGCCGGTGGGCGAGCCTTTTCTGAAATTCTAACTTTTCTTCCTCTCCTCCACTTTTGCAGAAATTGCAGTCCTGTACTCTTCGTTACGCGATGGTACACGGCGTCGTACCCTTCCTTTTAGCGTCAGTGATGTCGCGATTTCAACGTCTCAGTCACTCACATCATGATGTTGACCGGACTCGCCGAGAGACGTCGACGGACGTCGATGTTGAGTAAGAATAAGTAAAATAGGAGATAGCTAACCACTGTCAAGTATCGGAACGGGATAAAGCTCTTGGGGAATCATCTGTCGTCGTTCCAGTCACGACCTGACGGCGTTCAGCTTTCGTCTTTCGGGGGTCGCGACCTGTCGCGACGGTCTCCACCACCCCGATCTGTGGCACCGACCCTCGTTTTGGAGGATCCAAATATCCCTCTTGCCAAACGATTCGCTTGCTTAAAAGGCGTTGGAACGATTTATAACCCCTTCGTCATAGTCTCCGAGGCCGCTTCATTGCTGCAGCTAATCGATCTCATTGTCTCTGACGATGTGGAGGGTCATATATCCTGGCCCAAATATGCCCCGCTCTCCGAGTCTCCGCTGTGGAACTGTTGACGACTCTGGGGCGTCGAGTCCCCTTAAGAGCGAAATATTGACATATCGCCAGCTTTCCCCCCGTCGCGTCTTGTTTGCATAGCTGAAGCCTCGAGTTCAGTTATCCATTTCGCTCATTCACATTTTATGACTTCGCCGCAATCATCGAGAAACTCGATATCATTGTCTCGAACTACGACTCTGGTGAACGAAACCGGACCACGACACTACTCAAGCTTTCGAAAATACACTCTTTTGGGCATCTTCTGCCTCGCACAATTCCTCGATGCATTCAACAACTGCGCCCTATTCTCAGCTCTGCCGACTCTCGTTCGGGAACTGTCGATGACCGAAAGCGAGTCCACGTGGCTAATCAGTGCATTCCAACTAACGTTCGCAGCTTTCTTGCTTGTGGTATGTTTTGCTATCGGATTATCGCCCTCATCGAAGACCTGACTGAGCAGTAATCTTTGCCACCAGAGCGGTAGAGTCAGCGATATTTACAGTCCAAGTGTGTACCATTGCGTGTTCCCCTTCTACGTATTGCAACTTGCTGACATATCTTCACCTCAGAATACACATTCATAACGGGTATCGCGACTCTTGGCATCCTCTCGCTCGTCTCAGGCTTTGCGCGACAGAAGATTGCCCTCATTATTCTCAGGGCTCTTACTGGAGTCGGTGAGTTGGCCTTCCCAAATTCTCGAGCCGGCGATAAATGACTCTTTGTTTGCACAGCTGCGTCATTCACGATCCCTTCGGCGTTGGCATTGATTGTCGCGTTGTTTGGCCAGAAGAAGGAGCAGACTCATGCCCTCGCTACCTTTGCAGCAAGCGGTGCCATTGGAAATGGTATTCATAACACCTACATCTCGTTTGTTCTCATGCTCACCTTCGTACAAATAGTTCTGGGCCTCACCATCGGAGCACTGTTCGTGCAATTCACCACATGGAACTGGGTATTCTGGTTCGTTGCCTGCGTCGCAATACCAATATCATTGACATGTTTTGTCCTAATTCCTGGCGAACTCGACCGTCACGCGAAAGATAAAGAATTTCCAGACAGGAAGTGGAGATGCCTGGACCTAGTCGGCGTCTCGATTCTCACTGGTAAGATTTCAAGCCCATGTTGAATTTCCCCAGTTCTGACACGATTTGCTTTGAATCAGTCGCACTTATTTTGTTTATTTTCGCTGTGACTTCCGCCTCTGCGTATGGCTGGGCTTCAGTTATGGTCCTACCTCCGTTATTCATCTCCGTATTGATAATCGTGGCATTCTTCTATTATGAGACCCGGATACCTCCCGAGGTCGCATCTGTGTAAGTCATGCACGTCTCACATATCGTTTTGTGAAACTCACTTCCAACGTAGGCCGCCTAACATCTGGTGGTTGCCTAATTTCGCCGTACTTTTCGGCGTATCGCTGTTCCCATATTTCTGGTGGACTACCGTTTTCACCATCTTCACCAACCTGTGGCAGAATGTCTATCATTGGTCTGTGATAGAAAGTGCCCTTAGAATGTATGATTTCGCTGCTATTTTGAATATTCTTGACGATCTGACCTTACTCATACAGGATTCCTCTGGGTGCCTGCTCGTTCCTTACCAGCTTTTCTGGGCCCCTCGCTAGGAATATTAGCACGAAGTGGCTCATCATCACTGGAATGTCTCTCGCTACCATCTCCACAGTTCTGTTCCATTTCGCCGATGGACCAGACAAATATCTCCCATTCGTCCTGCCGGCATTCATGCTCGGCGCCACAGGATGCATGCTCACGTTTACCCACACAAAGTACGTCTAACCCTTGCGCGAAGATCATGGTCTCGTACTGAATTTCTCCCTAGTATTGCGATATTTCAAACTGCTCCAGCAGCCATGGCTGGTACTATTGGTGCGATTTTCAATGCTGCATTGCAACTCGGCTCTGCCGTTGGGATCTCAGCTGTTACATCTATCCAATCAACAATTGAGTCAAAGAGGGGAGGATCGACATCATATTCTGGACGTGGGGCTGCTTTTTGGTTCGTGGTTGGCATTGCGGGTGCGGAGATCATTGCTATGTCCATCTTCTTCCATCGAAGTTCGGAGAGACGAGTGAAGGAGGAAATGCTAAAAGCTGAAGAAACTGAGAAACCGGGACAATCAGCGTCGCCTTCGGGCCCGGAACCTCTCACAAATAACGGTCGCCACACTCGGATGGAAGACAGGGTACCCCCTGTCCAACTGCTGTATCCACTAAAGCCGTGTCTCTGTAAGATCTCGTTCTGGTGAAATTCACCACGTACGAAACTAGGGAATGTCGCCAGGGTACAATGACAAAAATCCTATGTTCCAGGTTGACGCGCAGCGGGCACTTTCACCCGGTTCTGCAGTGAAAGTGTCGGGCGATTTTCACTGGATAGAAGTCCGTTTCACCAACTCGAAACATGCACTTTTCCCCAACCTTCTCTGTCAATGTGAACACTTATTCAACAGTTTTTCACACATACCGTTACTCCAGCCCTGATACTTTAACCTATACAGATGGTGATATGCCCCCGTTTCCTGACCTGTTATCAATGTCTTTTTCACCCACACCCACCAGCAACGCTCACGTACTATAGCTGGTAATTTGACCGATCTCAATAGTGAATTTGCCCACCCTGTCTTGTTGAAATGTACCATCTTTTCCTGAAAAAAATCCAGCTTTGCAGACAGTTATTATGTAGCCAAAT